>SNQJ01S0001038.1:134514-157972 GCA_010110895.2 Picea sitchensis
CCGAACAACCCGATGGGTTTCTTTCACAGGGGTCTCTCTGCAGTTAATCGCGTTGGAAGCTGCGGGGAATGCCTTCGAAGCCTTACAGTGTTGTATATAACGATCAGGCCAATGGATTTGGAATTGGTCAATGTAATTTGTGCTGAGACGCTTTAAACTCTTACCCACGCTTTCTTAAATGTCAGTAGCATCTACGCGCAGCATCTCTGCATTATCGCTCAGGTAGCTGGATTGTTTTTACTTCTTGAAGCCAAAAAATCGTTGAAAATGTCTCAAATCAAACGTGTCTTGAGGGGGTTCTGAGCAACATATATTCGATTAATGCCCAACTCTGAAAACTGGGCGCGATCTGCGTTTTGTGAGATTCAAGATTGGAGGTCGAGCGTAACTGCCTAACGTTTCATTCCCATTTAATCAGATTGTATATCTCTCTTGCACTGTATACAATCTCTTCTTCCATAAGTGCAATCGGTCTTTTGGACCTATCTTTAGATCTACTAGATCGCTCGTTTGCCAATAAATCTGTGAACTACGTCTTGATAACTATGCATAACAAACCCTGTAAAAATTTTAAGCATCATTTCCTCTGCCACAGTTATCTTTTCATATATTGCAGACAATGTTTTATTCAATGACTCAAACGAGGGCCAGCATTCAATTTACGTTATGCAGTCTCACGCTGTCCACCGAGTGTTTGTGCAACAGGCCCAAGCGATGTCACAAGCTGGAGTCCAACCAATGTCATAACCTGTCGAAAAACACAAGAAGGTTTTCTTTAAAAATATTCAAATCCTTTTGCTTGGATCCAAGGTAGTCTTCAAAATACATTTGCAGAATTGTACATTATCGAATCCATCCCGATCTAGATAACTTTGTATATTTCTAAATCGCCCATCTAAATACCCCCATGATTTTGCTGAGACTCCTCAGTCAAGAAATGAATCTTCTCATAAAATCGCTCTTCCCTGGATACAAAAGCATACATTTGTTGGTCCAAATTTAACTTTTCAGTTGAATATGCTAAATGGGAATCTCATTTGCATCTCATCATGACAGAGAGTGCATGCATGCATGCCTTTGATCTTCCTAAAAGATATGATACATGTGCAGCTACTATTAACAAGAAACAACACGATGGGATATCCCTTGATATTATACTTGGAAGCAACCTTAGTGTGTCAGTCCCTTTCTATTTTTGCAAGAAAAATAGAGCTACCCATATCACTCAGCGCGAACACCATGGATTGAAAGTAAATTTGATCTTGGCATCATACGAGCAGGCCATCTTGTTTGGTTCAAAATGGGGATCGATCTGCGACTAAGAGTTCCTCCAATGCATGAGAGGAGTGGCTGATAATATGGAGACTCTACATCTTGCCCCTCTCAAGAGCTAATTGAACTTGAATTCTATACAACTCATACATAGCTATGCACACGGTTAACAATTTTTTGGAGAAGAGATGAGCCCCAAAACTACCAGAACCATAACCAATATCCACTACCGTATGAACCTCCATATGATTTGTGAATCTAAGGAAACCATCATATTAGCGAGAATGAACGTGGCAAGTGAAGAATAGCTCAATTCTTGGTAAAGAGGCAGGCGTTTTACAGCTATAACATCCCCTGTAACACAGCTCATTAATTACATCAATTGGTTTGACCAACGCACAATAGTAAGTGCATGCACAATGAATGTTATATCAAAGTTTTTAATCTACTAACAGTCGAATCAAACTCAATGATGCGCCAATGTAACCACCGATGTTCATAGCTTACCCAATGTATTGATATATGTAACCAACATACCAATAGTTACAATAGTAGCCATAGGCATTAAAATATATGCATGAATATCCATATATCTTATGAACCAAAGTTTGAGTAGGGCCAAAAAGAAGCCAATCAAAATTAATGCATTGCAAATTCAGCGAAATCCATTCACACAATCAATCAAAGAAAGTCAAATGAGTGTACCAATGTGTGCGAGTGTTATACCATATCGTTCAAACACCGACATGCAGTTCAAAACCCACAATCATGTTCTCGCCAATACATTAATCAAACGTTTAATTAAGGTGTCAAAATGATATTGCATACAATTGATATGCCCAGGGCCATGATAATGATCAACAGGAAGGATCACAAAAGATAAAACATAACCCCCATGCAGTTCAATGAATCGATGTTTAGGAAAGTCATAAAATGCGAATCCAAAGGCTAAATGTCTCCAATAAAACTGAGTTATATAATCCATCGCAGTATGAAAACCGATCAAAGGATATTGCTGGTCATGTGAAGATCAATAAAAAGATAGGCGCAATATGCATAATGACACAAAAGGTATTGGCAGTTCAGGTAACGATTGAAATGTGACCTCGAAAGGAGAAATTTTCATGCTTACAATCATGAAGACTTAGCGAAGGTAGGCGTGCGGGAAGGCGCAAAGAGTAAAAGCGTCGTTCATTCGAATTTTGCGACAAAAAATCAATGTTTGTGAAACATTGGTGTAGGCAGCTTATGAGACAATCAAAAAATGTGAATTGGCTGCCAACAAAATACGAGCAAGGCTCTCTCATTTTATATCACACTTGGGAATATTCAATATATATAGGTGACTCACATAACCAAAGGATATCTAAGCCGAATTTCAGAGGGAAGGTGAAGAAAAGAAGGCCGGAATTCAAGGGAGGATAAATTATTTTGATGATGCTTTCTAAGGTATGTTATTTACAGGTCATCTCACCATTTTCGCACTAACTTTGTTTCTAGAATGATTCAGATTGTGAAATTGATAGGCCATTGAGGAAACATATCCAAGTATCTTTGGTAAACAATTTAGTTTCTGGAAAATAGGGTTTGTGGCTAGTCCTGAAACCACTCTAAAACATGTGTTTCGAGTAAAAACATCATAAAGTATTCATAACAGATCCAAATTAAGTAAGACAAAATGTGTTGGCTAGAGTACAATATTTAGTATGTTGTGTAAAATTTTCAAATCGATTCAACAAATATTCTAGGTGGGGCATGCTCTACAAGGTATCTCTCTATAATAAGCCAGAATTCAACAAGATATGTCATTTTTTCTATAACTCATTTTCTGAGAGGTTCCAAGTAGTGACACATGGAGGAATTACATAAAACACACTGAAGAACATTATGTATCAGTTTCATATCTTTATTCATTACAAGTATGTAGTTATGATTATTTCAAGTTAGGGTTGTTGACTAATCCAAAACTAGTCATCTAAGACTAAAGAAAAGTTTGATGAAAATGCTAGTCTCTTGTTGTTAAAGTTAAGGAATATTTGCAGGGATGCGATCATATACACCAGGTCTATTAAATAGTTACAAATCATATTTGGATGATGATATTGATGAGGGATTTTGGTTGAGGTACATGTTGGGTAAATGGTTGAGACAAGTAGTTGATGCGTTGGCACATACATGAGGTGTATAGTTGATGATGTTGGTACATATTGATGAGTCATAGTTGATGAGTAGTTGACACATGAATCATACATACTTGGTACATGGTTGTATGCACTTGTTTATGGTACAGATTGATTACAGGTTGTTTGGTATAGGTTGGTACATGGTTGATGCACTTGTTTATGGTACAGGTTGATTACAGGTTGAGGTACATGTTGATGCATGGTTCAGGTTTATTGGTACATGTTTACAACGATATATCTCACAGTGATAGTGTGACAATGGTTCCATCATTCTACTTCTACTTTAGGGCGATTGGACAGGGCAAGGACAAGTGGTTGTAGCCAACTTCCAGTTGTAGTTGGAGAACATAGGGGGTTGTATCCTCCTTCTGGTTGTTGCCAGAGAATAGGGGATTTGAAGCTTCCTTCAGGTTGTATCCTGAGAAACAAGGGGGTTGGAGCCTCCTTCCAGTTGCATCTAGAAAATAAAGGAGGTTGGTGCTTCCAATGAATGCAATTCTTAAATACGTATAAGAAAAAGAATTATGTGTTTTTCTCCCGCTTTGGGTTTCCACGTAAAACACGGGTGTATTGTGTATGTGTATGCTTATTCATTTGTTCATTTCTTATTTACTCTGTAGTTATAGGATGATAATGATACATTGATATAACACTTGGATTATATGGTTAAAAAGGATTAAATTTCTCTATTACTGATTCACCCCCCCCTCTCAGTAATCCAACAGACCTCGGGTCTTTTACAACCATTAGCCATCCCAAGTTAGTAATCCAACAACCCCGGTCTTTTGCTAACCATTAGCCATCCCAAGTCAATCACTGAGGATGTTTCCATGGATTTCAACACAGAGCATACCTGGAAACCAAGGAAAAGAGTGTCATCATGCAGGATTGTTGATAGAATGTGAAAGTACATCACACTTTTGTGCACTCTCTCATCCCTTCAAAGCCGATAGTTGCCACCACATTCATGAAGACAAATCAAAAGCTACATGGCATCCCAAAGATTATTGTAAGTGACAGAGATCCCATCTCACTGACAATTTTGGACAGAATTATTTTCTGTTTGGGTACTCAATTGGTTCATAGCTCATCCTATCATCCTCAATTTGATGGACAAACTGAGATAGTGAACAAATTTTTGGAAGGCTACCCTTCATTTATTTTTCTCCTGACAAAACAACACAATGGTTCAAATGGTTACCCTTGGTGAATGGTGGTATAACACTTCCTTTCATACTCACAACAAAATGACACCATTTATGGAACTCTATGGATACCACCCTCCTTCCATCACTTCTATAAAATAAAAATCTAAGGTTCAAGCAAAGGAAGATCACATCGAGAATCAACAACAAAGTTCTCCAAATCTTAAAGGACAACCCGACAATGGCACAACAACGCATGAAAAACAAGAAGATCAACATCGTAGTGGAAGAAGTTTTAAAGAAGGATCAAGTGTTTTAGAGAATACAACCATACAAACAGATGTCCCTCAATCAAGCCAATAAGGATAATAAATTATCACCAAATTACTATGGCCCTTATAAGGTGTTGCAAACATTAAGTACCATGGCATACAAATTGGAGTTTCCTGCATCTTCATGAGTACACCCAGTTTTCCATGTTTCGTGCTTAATTTAGTTGCTATAGGTGACAAGATCCTAGTTCAAACTATATTTCCAACTGAAGGAAGGAAAATCATATTAAGCCCGGCTTCATCATTGGTAATAAGAATTCATGCATTGAAGAATAGATCCATTTCAGAAAGTATCTCATTAAATGGAGGAAACTATCGGCTGAAGATTCCACTTGGGAAGATGGGCATTTTTATACAGAAGCATTCAGAGTTATCAAGCATTGTAGACAACACTTGTCTCATATGGGAGGCATGTTGTCTCTAAATAATGGCCTAATACCTTAATTGGGGCATATTACATTAGTAATGTTATTTTATTTATGTCGGATTGAGTCCATTAGTTGTATTTTACCTCCTAGTCTCCTAAAGACATACCAAGGACATTTTCATTTGGAATCATCTTTGGATTTGGACACATTTACATGTGATATATGAGGTTTCCCTTTTGAAGAGGCTTATTATTTGATTTTATCTCTTTTTCAAGGAATTGTGTACTTATTCCTGTGGTTTTTCTATGCTATATTGATATTTGCCCTAATATATTAAAATCACAATAGATGTATTACTAATGAGTATTACTTATCTATTTCAAAATAAAGGCTTGCCAAACAAACTGATTGAGGATGAGCACCTTTCCACCCAACTATAAGCTGAGATCTACTAGCTATCTAAAATTTAATACCTCATGCCTGCCATGATACCACCTGGGAAATCTCTTAGGATCTCATACAAATTAGAAAGGTGAAGGCCACTCTCCTTCACATATCCATTGGCTGAAAATCCTTACACCCGCCATGCCGATGACCTCCACGATATTTCTTAGGTTCCATTACAGCACCAAGATCGCGGCCCTCTCAGGCCAGGTCTGATTTGTTTCTTTTCAGACTGGTCCTGCAAACAATATTTCTCTAAAATTCATGGCTAGAGTTCCCACATGTGGGTTCTCCACAACTCTCCCTTATTCCCTCCTCATCTCCCTCTCTCTCCTCCATGGTCTAGATAAGGACCCACTTATTTATCACACATGCTCATGTTATTTTGTATTCTTCCCCCAAAAGGTTCTTGATATGTTCTCCCCTTCCTTGTATCAAAAGGAATTCATGGGGGTCAAAGGTGGTACTTGTGTACTTTTGGCTTTTGGACATTTTCACTAGTTTTCCTTCTCCATGTCTATTTTATTGTTGGTGGTTGGGTTTTGAACTCACCAACCTCTTTCATTAACTCCTTATTTGATTCAGAAAAGGAAAGTTTAGAATTGGTTCTTAAAAATATTTCAATAATATGGTTTTGGGATCATCTAGCATGATTGAATACCCTATATCCCCCCTCACCAATCCATCTAGTGGTATCATGGATAGTAATGGTGCTTCACCCTATAGTCACTTATTTGGATTTCAGCTTATTACACAATAAAGGCAAATTTAAAACATTGAGAGGCTTTTCATAATATTGGAAATATTTATTATCTCCATGCTCAGATACACTATTTCTAAATCTAAATTTAATTAAAACTTAATTAGGGGATTCAAAATGGGGTGTTACAAGTTATATCATCAACAATAATCCCATCCCTTTAACAAGTAGTAAACCGATACAAATGGGGATGAAATGATGGATTAAACTAGGGTTTTAGATGACTAACAAATTATAAAAATATAGATGAATACAATATCCAAGAAACACTAGATGTCCAACCCTAATTAGGATGAAATAAAAATCAGCAAAAATAAATAAATCATTTAAAGATGATTTTCAAGTGAAGCACATGCATAAATTCCAAATTGTCGAGCATTTTATAGATAAAAATGAATATATTGTTGTTATCAAACCCTAAATTAACCATATAATAATATATAAAGATTGAACTTTGAGTTTTATGATTGAATATTGGGAGAAGACTGGTCCCTACTATATTTTTTTGAGCATGTGAGGTCAATTAAGGACTCCTTTGAAGAGATGTAAGTAGATCTAGGATGATATCTAGGGTTTTCCACTATTAAACTTAGAATACCCTCCTAGTATCTTACTAAATATTCAAAGATAATTCGCTGCAAGGTAATCCAATAGTAAATCTCTTCCAAATGTTTTGAAAAGAAAGGTTTGTTCAAGAAGGAACCAAGGGAATGCACAACCATCACTAGAGAAACATCATTACACTTACATTCATTCATAAAAACCACAAGATAAAGTGTGGAGACCACTTAATGGGAAAAACTTTTCATCTTGTCAAAATCCTAGCAATGGAACATCCATGTAGCTTAAAGTAAAGGTATCCAATACATCATCTCCAAAATTCATTCTAACTAGCCATCCATAGTGATTTATATAAAAGAGAAAGTGGTAGAAAAGTAGTGATAATTCTCCTCAAGTAGCAATGATTTACATAGGTGTTAAATTATTCTATTTATACGTAGGATTGAACACCTTTTCATCCATTAAAAGCCTTAAAACATAAAATAATTCCTTTATCTCTTAAAAAACCCTAGAGATAAGGAAAAAATATATAAGACATCCATGATACAAGAATGTATAGGTCACTAAGACTCACAATGATGCATTCAAGATGAAGCTAAAATGCTCTAATGCCAAATCGACCATCACAAATAGGTGTTCAACCCCACATGTGTGGCATCTACGGCCTCATAAAGTAGATAGATCACTCAAAAGTGAAATGTTTCCTTCAAGGGGAAGGTAAATTGCTTCATCATTAGATGTCCAATCATGCCCCAAAAGGTGTGATGTCTCATCAAAAGGTATTGTATAATTATGTAAAGGTGAAATATCCCATCATCAAGATGTCAAATCATAATGTAAAGGTGAAATGTCCCATCATCATGTCAAATCATACCCCATGGGTGTTAGGGTGTCCCAACAAGTGAGCCATGGATCAATATCTTCTAAAATATGTTGAGACGACCTCTCACATAGTGGGATGACTTCCATCAAGTGTGATTGATATCCCTTCAACATCCTCCAAAGGACGAGGGCATCAATCAAGTGGGTAGCCATGTGAAATCAATCATCTGAGAGTCTCAATCATGGGATTATGAGGAATAAACCTTTATGAATGTCGTATGGTAACTAACCCAAAATAAGGGATAATGGAAATGGGAAATAGAGTCATTGTTATGTATGGATTGGGATATGGGCACGCTAAACCTTTCAAATCCCCTTAGTAATATGACTCAACCCAAGAGTGACAACACTTGACTAAGAGATGATGATGAACACCTCAATGTGAAACAAGGAAAAAGTTCTAAATTTAAATCATCATGATCCATAATCCACTAAATCCCTAATAATTAGTATTTCCATGTAAAAACATTGACATTATCACTCGATATAAAGTATCATAACATTGTACCTCATGTATGTCATGCACAATAATCGTCTTATGTAAAGTGATATAAGCATAAAATGGAAAGCATCTATTGGAAATTGTTTATGGAGAATCAAGAATTTCATAATTGGAACTATTGTATATAATGTGGATCTGGAGAAAAAGTTTCCTCGAATTACTCCTAGAAGTGAGGAGGTAGCAGGATTTAATATGCTTGGAAGATTATGCTTTATCAAAGACAATATATAAATATAATATCATTTATTGCTATGGAGCTGAGGCAACATAATGAGGCAAGATTCAATTCGACTGCCTACCCTCGCAATGGAGCCTAAAATCACTATTGTCATGCAATGTGTAAAAGCCTACCCTCGCTGGCAATGGAGCCTAAAATCACTATTGTCATGCAATGTGTAAAAGGACACTCAGGTAGTAATTATTTACAATCAAAAATTTATTTTCAAAATACAATTGAACATGGAATATCATTATAAATTTACATTGTGAGTTGGAGCTGATCTCATCACTTCAGAGTAGTGAAATGTGTGAGTATCAATGTTTTTTCTATCATTTATTTCAGGTATTGGGTTAACAAAACCAACGTCATATCAAAATTCAAAATTAAAATTTATGTCAATGATTTATGTCAATGTGTTTTGATTTGAGTTATTCTAACGTAATTATAAATTTTTTAATTGAGAAAGTTAAAAAAATAAGTTAAGTTTTTATTATATATATATATATATATATATATATATATATATATATATATATATATTTTTTTTTTAATTTATTAAAAGAAATTCAATTTTTAAAATTTTAAATAAATAATTAAAACTAGACCCTTCCTTTAACTTCAGGTTTATCAAGACTTGAGAAGGGTAAAATTTGTCAAGATGAAAAATTTGAGGAAATGTAAAAAAAAAATATTTAATTAACATTCATATATTAATATCAATATATAATGTAATTTTTATAAAAATTACATTATCTAGTATGTGTGTTGTGATATTGTTAATATGCATTAATATATTTGTTTTACTTCTTATTAAATTTAAAATTAAAATCATTTAAGTTAATTAAATGTATATTAAATAAATTTTTTAATAAATTATTCACGTATAGGATTATTATGATTATTAGTTAAAGCTTATGAATTTTGGTTACTGTGTTGTTGGTTTTGTCATATTAAAATATTTCTTTTAAATTTATAATTTTATATAATTGTAGGGTTAAAATCATTTATAATTTTTTTCACAAAAGTTGGAGAAATTATATTAATAAAAGATGCTTGCAAGCACGTAGAAGAAGTACATAGAATTCAAACAATTTAGGACTATAACCCTTAAAATTACATTCTGGATACTAGAGAAAGATTTGGTTTGTTCTTTAGTAAGGTTTAAACTATACTTTACTACAAAGAAGTTCACTTTGTAGACTTTGATAAATAAACCTAGAATGAGTACAAAAAAACATTGCATTAGATCAAGAGGATATAAGATCTAACCACCCGAGGCTACGTCTTTAAAATCTGAAGGAGGAGAATTTAAGTCCAGAAGTTGTTGGATGATCCTTGGAGAAAAATATCCTTTCGAGCTTTTGGATGTCGTTCTGGAGGGTATGTTGGTGTTGGGGAAGAGATAGAGTTATTCTATCTACGATATTAGAGAAACGCATTCATCCTCCATTTGTTATTGACCTTGTTGGTGTTGAATGATGATTTCCATAATTGAAAGAACTTGGGATGACAAGAAACTAACCTAAATTTCAAGAGATTGAACAATGGATAGGACCTAACTTTGTTCTCCTTCCATAATATCCTTATTTCTCCTTGAGCTGCTATCATTACCCCTTTCCATTGTCACAAACATAGGGAAGTGCCTATGAATGCAAAGATTACACATAGGACAAATGAAAAATATAGAACCATCATGCCCAAACATGGAAGGTAATTCTGAATTAGAGAGGGGGGGTTCCAATACAATGCACAAAGAGACAAATCCTTTTCCATAAATGGTGACAAGAAATTCTAGTCATTTCTATGATGAAATGAGCATAGGTGTATGATTTCAGTATCCATGTCTGAGGAAAGAGAAAAAGTATGGGAGGGTAGAGTGAACTCATAATATATGGGGGTGAAGAAAATGAAGGATGGTGAAGGGGGTATAGAAGCCAATAGGTGAGAATGATGGCTTTGGAAAAGGACAAAGGAATGATGTGAAACCCAGACATGAGTGAAGGGAGTTGTTGATGCTCAAGAGGCCTGACAAGATGTGCTAGGAGGGGCAGAGAATGTTGAGTCACCATGTGGGATAGGATACATGATGTGTCATGGATTCGGGAGTGGGAGAGGGTCTAGGGGACCCACCCCATTTGCAAATGAAATAATGGGAAGAATAAATCATGGGATATAGTCTGAGGATGCTTTCCCATTAACTCTTAGTGTCCTGAAATTCTCACTGATAGCTAGGTTTTCTCATTGATCCATGTAATACATGAAACCCCCTACACCATCTTAGGTTGGTGGGATGTCAAAATTCTTCTTCCATGAAAATTCTAGTATCAGGTTTACACCCTTATTTGACCTCCATCCCACGTAGTTCGCATGTAGACTTGTATTTCATATTATACACCATAGCACAAATTTATGTTTGTGACATGGATGTGATGAATCCATGGACTTTCCGCTCTATTCTTCTCAACAAATCCTTGGTGAAATGATACTACATAGACCAAGAAATAAACATCCTCAATAGGATGACTTTGACTCACTCAACCCAACCATATCGATGACCAATAGTGGTTTGGGTTCCTTCCTTATTGAGAAATAAAGTCATACAATCGACATTATGTTCCCAACCAAATCTCTCTGAAAACTCTATTGTCGACAAATCCAATGGTCTTCATGCTAGAAAATCAACGGTTCTGATCGAATAGGTACCTCGAACTACATGACAAATAACACCTCTCTCTCCCTCCACTTAACACCTAGGCCTGGTGGGTTCCATAGTACATCCATGACTATGATCGTATTGGATTTCCTTATTCCCAATCAATGGTTTCCAACATATCATATTTCCTCCATTAAAAAGTATCCACTCTCTATGGTCATGAGACTTCCCAAAGAGAAGTTCTTTGATGGATTCGACAATCCTCGAGTCCTCACCTCCAATGGTTAGAAATCAATAAAATATTACAGTTTCTTGATATTTATCTTGCACCAACACTACGAAAAGAATCCTCCCTTGGGATGAATCATTCTAGATCTAATGGTTCAAAAATCGTCGGCATACACACCGATAGATCTATGGATTTAGTTTCTCTTGGGATCACAACATCGGACATTTTCTCATCAAAATATCCTCCTTTGCATTTTTACAGACCTTCCCAACTCAAATTTTCTTGACAGACTTGTTGGATTAACACTCCGGAAATCTACAACTCAGATCTCATTGGCCGAACCTCCGCTAGATCAACGACCCACATCATCTTGGAGTTTCACCATCAAGAGTCCTCTAAGACTTCATAATCTGGGTTTTCCCAAAGTTTTTACATTTTGATAATATTCTCCTAAAGTGTGGATCTATGACTAATAGTCGATATCTACCATTCCCACCGAATCAACGATTGTTGTTCCTCTGGGTTTAAATAAGGGTTCCCATAGGGTTAAGGTAATATTTTTGGACTTGGTTGTTCCACATGTTTTCCAAAGGATTTTCCTGCAGGGGTTTAACTCAACTCCTTCATCCTTTCAACCACTTCTAGAAAAACAAAAAAACACTCTACCTAGGTAATCCAAGAAATATTTTGTATCTTGCAAATTGTCCATCTCAAGTGCAGGGAAAAACATAGGTTTATTGCCTTGCATTGGCCAATGGTGCTCAAGCATCATAGTTACTTCATTAAATTCAGACTTTAACATTCATTCAACATAATCATATCATTAAAATTAATAGAATAAAATATATAACTATTAGCAAACATTCAATATAAATTTCAAGTAAAACACTTATATATTCAATGAAATCTCAACTAGCCAATTGATTGAGAAGAAATGACTTTCCACTGAATTGTAGGCTATGATACTCTTTTCTTTTTTATAGCATGCCACCCTTGTTCCAGGCCATGATACCACTAGGGGACTTTGTCAGTTGAATGTCAAGTGAAGTTATGGACCAGAAAGGATACTCTCCTTCACTCCACTAGAAGCAACATAAGCTTCTCTCTTCCCACTGAGCTCATGACCTTCACGAGCTTATCAAGCACCTTCCCAACTATATTTCCTATGCACAAGGGAGTCGCTTGGCTACCTCCCCTTACCAGTGTTGGTTTATTTCTAGAGAGTACCAAGTTGTGGTAATCTATTTCTTTAGTCTAGATATGGGTCTTCTCTATTCCATAGTGACCATTCAATTCTTGAGAAAGCCTTCTATTTTCTTCAAGAAATCTTATCAGATTCTCTCTGTTTCTTAGATTTTTTTGCATGATCTTTGTTTCCCATTTACATCACCATCTATTTGTGAGTCTGAAATTATCTTTGTGTGCATTAATTCTCTATTTCTTTGTGTGTGTGTGTGAATTGTGTCTCTATGTGTGTCCAATCTCCATGGATCCACACGTCTTTTTGTTTTTCTATACCTTTCCCTCTTCCTCCTTATTCCTTCTTCCCCATTGGAACATTCTCCTTACCCTTGGGATCCCCAATGAATTCTTTCTGAAGTAAGCCCCAAGTTGGGCTCCTGAATTGAAGGAAAAAATCCCTGCATACTTCTGGATGACATTGCAGTTGACCCTTCACTCTTCCAGCTACCATTTCATATGGAATTTATAACTTCTCAACTACCCAAAATGAATGCCATCATATGGTTCATTGTATTCAATATAAACAGGTCACATTGGGCATGTTTATGAATTCAAGTCATGCAGGTGCAGGTTGGATTGTTGGGAAAGCTTTCAATTTTCTTCATTAAAACTTCCCAGTTCTACCTCACCAATCCCACTAATGGTATCATGGTCAGTACTAAAAGGATTCCTTGTCATTCAACTATCTAATGTTTTTATTAATCATAAACACAATTACATGCTTCATTAATCATAATACACGAAGTATTAAACATGGTTATAGTCTTGGGGGAAAACAGGATGTTACATTCCCCTCCCCCTTAAGGAAACATGTTCCTTGGTGTTTGTAACAACATATATACAAGTTTATATAGAAACAAATGGGTATTTCCATTATCATAACATCCTCCATATCTCAAGTGGCCTTATCTACTCCAAAGTGATTCCATTTCACCTTGAGCTACACGACATCCTGGTTTCAAAGTAATGTCTCTTTTCTTTCTAGGATTCATGTTGGCACAGGGGAAGACCCGAGGTTAACTCCAAGAGATCACCGACAAGCCCTAACTACCGTCCCTTTCGGTAGCACCTGCGAAGCAGATGCAGTCTCACCCGAAGCAGCTAAGAGGGTGGTTGCAGGATAGGAATGTCTACAACTAGGGGAATATCAAGTGAATCTATCACAACAACAATACATCATTCATATATCATATATTCAATAACATAAGACTACAAATAACAATATAACAATGACAGACATCCAGGCATCAATCATACATGCGACACAAAATATACGTGGTTCACCCTCCTTCTAGGGCTACGTCCACATAACTGCGCTTATGATCTATTAAGGTAAAGCTTACAATTCTTATCTATGCTCTCAGCTAGTAGATATTCTTTCTTCTCTCTCTTTCTCTCCCCTTCCTGTACACCCAACTGCAGGACTTGACCTTCGCACACAGCTGAAGATCTCACAATACAATCCTCTCCCTCCACAATAAAGCTATAAAAACAATATCATACCAATATTCAATGACCAACCCCACCCATGTCCTCTTAACCTTTATTTATACATTACAATCCCTCATCGATAGCCTTAGGTCAAGACTTAGGTTCCAAAATCCTAGATACCAAAACCCTAGGTGTCTAAAACCCTAGGTCAACTTGACTCACTTTTTTCAGGCTTCGCCAGCCTGTCTTTCCTTCTTCATCACGCGGTGCTCCAAAGCATCCAATGATGGATTTCTCTACTTGTTGAGTTGTCCACGATCCTTCTTCCTTGTTGATCTATCATCCCTGATCTCCTCATCTAATGTATTTCTTTTTTGCACTTCACTCCATCTTTCCTGCTCTTTTTGCTCACTTCGACTCAGTGACAGTTACTGTGTCTCCCACAAAGATTGCTTTTTACCTTTCCTTGTTCTTCACTTCCTTCCATAACCAAGGGCCAACAGACCCCCAACACTCACCTGTGACTCATCCCAAGGCACTTCAGATCTGATCCTCTTGTTTTACTTCGACTTTGGACTGTACAGTGCATCCCTTTCTTTCTGATTTATGCCTCCTTTCCATCCTTGTGCATACTGTCTTTTCTGTGTTTGGTACCCAGTTTCAACTGCACCTGGTACCTGGACCCTTTTCCTCATGATTTTACTGATAGATGTGAGGTAGCTAGTTATCATAGTACAACTTCAGCCGACTCCCATTCACCAATCCTTCCTTCCAGTCTCCCTTCAATGTCTTCAGCTGCGTAGCTCCTCCTTCGGTAACATAGGCAATCTCATATGGCCCGAGCCAATGCATTCTGAACTTCCTAGGGTGTTTGATAAACTTACTATCATACACCAGTACTAAATCACCTTGGTTGAATGTATTCTTCTTGATGTTCCTGTCATGATAGGCGTTTTCTCGTTCCTTCTGAACTTGTTGATGGAATCCTACAATGAATCTGTCTTCTTCCAGTTCAACCAGCTGCAAAAGCCTCTCGCGAACAACGCTTATATCATCCATGTCTGTAACAACAACAATTATTAGGCTTGGTACTAAGTATTCCATCGAGATAACAACTTCAAGACCATAAACCAACTTGAAGGGGGTCTGTATTGTTAATTTTTTGCAAGTGGTTCTATAAGCCCAGAGTACTGCTGGTACTCTTAAATCCCAATCATCCCTATTCACACTGCAAATATTTGTCAATGCTGTCTCCAAGATATTGTTGAATGCTTTAACCGTTATATTTGCTTGTGGATGGTAAGGTGTACTCTTCTGATGGTGGGCTGCAAATTCTTCAGTCAGGGCTTCAATTGTCTTATTGATGAAGTGTGTACCTTGATCACTCATAAAGATCTTAGGGCATCCAATGTTGGTTATTATGTCATCAAATATAAAACACGCAGCTGTAGTTTCACTATAGTACTTGATTGCTCTGGCTTCGATCCATCTGGTTAAGTATTCTATCATAGTAATGATGTACCTTGCTCCTGTGTGCTTTCCTGGTGGGTTTATATGTCCCACGATGTCAATGTCCTACTTTTCGAATGCTTGTAGGGTCATCTGCGGTGCTAATGGAATTTCATCTCTTCGGGATGATTTTCCAATTATCTGGCATACATCACATGCTCTGGCATACTCTTTAGCATCTCTTTGTAACATAGGCCACCAAAGGCCAGCTCATAGAACCTTCTGCATAGTTTCTTTCACTGTGTAATGTCCTCCTGCGATGCCTTCATGAGATTTTGTGAGGATCAGTGGTCGCTCTGTCTCCATAACACACCTCCTTAATATTTCATCCGATCCCATTTTGTACAGTTGTCCATCTATAAGTGAAAATTCTATAGCATGCACCACTAACTGTTTCTTCTGAGGAATTGTATACTCACTTGGAGCCATTCCTGTTGACAAGAACTGGAATATGTCTGTGAAGTGGTCATCAATATTTCTAATGGTGAGCAGTTGTGCATCCGGTAATGTATCCTCCAAACTGGTAGGTTCTTCTCCATGTTCCAACCTTGATAAGTGGTCTGGGCCCTTGTTCATTCTTCTTGGCTTAAATATGATCTCAAAATCATATTCTTGAAACAGTAGAAGCCATATGCATATTCTCCCCCTCAACACTGGCTTATTGACTAGATACTTCAGCGCGGAGTGATCAGTAAACATTTTAAAGTGTCCTCCGAAAAAGTAGTGGCGGAAGTTTTGCAATGCATACACCATGGCTAGTCCCTCTTTCTCTGTAGTGGTGTAATTGACTTCATCCATGGATAGCTTCTTGCTGGAAAATGCCAATGGATGATCAATGTCTCCTTCTCCAAGTTGTGCCAGTATGGCTCCTAATGCAATAGAAGATGCATCGACATGCACATGGAATTCTTTGCTCCAATCTAGAAAAACCAGAATGGGTGCTATAACCATCTTCTATTTCAGTGTCGAATCCCTGCTGACATTCATCTGTCCACTCATACTGGCAGTCCTTCTTCAACAACTTCTCCATTGGTGCTATAATTTGGGAAAATCCTTTCATAATTTTCTTGTAATATCTAGTATGGCCCAATGTAGTGCGCAGTTGTTTGACTGAAGTAAGAGGTGGCAAATCAACTATAATTTAAATTTTAGATGGGTCAACCAACAATCCCTGCTTGCATACAATATGAACTAATAGCACTCCAAATGGTGATAAGAAGATGCATTTCTTCAGATTCAAAGCAATTTGACACTGCCTACATTTTTCCAACATTAGCCTTAGACATTTAATATGATTTTTCAACAAACTGAAAACAATCCAGTCATCAAAGTATGCTTCTAAAAATTTATGCAAATTTTTTTTAACGCTTCGATCACGACCCTAGAAAAGATGGTTGGGGAATTCTTCAATCCAAATGGAATTATTGTATATTGGTAGGATCCCCACTCCATGGAAAACGTAGTCTTATGACGTTCCTCCTTGGCAATGCAGATCTTATGGTATCCTGAAAAGACGTCTATAAAAGAATATACTTCCTGGCCTCCCATGTTATCCAACACTTCGTCTATGAATGGTGTAGGGAAAGGGTCATGTAGATGAGAATCATTCAAATTTCTGAGGTCCACAAAGATCTTGATTTCTCTCGTCTTCATGTCCTGTACCACCATAGGGATGATCCACTCCGACTCTTCGATAGGTTCAATAATCCTTGCTTCCAACATTCTATCGAGCTCGATCTTCAATTTTTCCTTATATTTCAGGTTCAGTCTGTAAGGTCTTTGCTTGACTGGCTTTGCATCTGGTTTCAAAGGTATTCTCATCTCACCCATAGGCCCTTTGATTCCCTTCATATCAGTGAAATTGGTTGGGAACAAGTCCTAATATTTGTGCAATAACTCTGTAACTTGTCAATGGTATCAGCATCCCAATAATCTTTGACATTGGCAAGCTTCGGTGTCTCCTCTGTCCCAATATTGAATTTATTTATTTTAATCGGTTGTCCTATGAATGGCAGCTCAACTCCTGGTCCTTCCACATTTCTGTGGCCTTCTGTCTCAGCGATGTTTACCTTCCTTGGATCATCATATTCATCGGAATTAATGTTGTAACATCCTTGCAATTTCTGGAATGGTGCGGTCCATTCATCCTCTTATTGCTCCAGAGGGAGGCCAGATGCCTCCTTAAATAATTTCTGTCTCATAATCTATAATGATTGGTCTACTGAAGGAAATTCACTTTCAATAAAAAAGGTGGTTACAAAATTCCGGATCATACCTTCCCAATTTGAAGTGACAAGGCTCAGCTTCGCTTGAAGGTACCAGTTGATAGGGATAGTGTCCAGCGTGTTAATGAATATTTGCACCCATTTTTCTCGAGGAATGCCACTCTAGGCCTCTTCACAGCTTCACACATGGTCCTTTGGGAAACTTCGACTTGTGTACCTCACTTCACAACTTCCTACTTGTGCTGAGAACCGCATTGTCATCAAATTTCGACATTGTGTCCTGTATGTGATGTTTCCTTTGTGCATCCCCCACCATCTTGCTGGTGTCGCTTTCATGGCCTCATCCATAGAAAAGAACCTCTGTTGTGTTGGTACACTTTTCTCAAACTCTGATAAGAATTTTTCTAAAGGGTTCAACCCATCAAATGTGGGTAATCTACTCACTGTTGTGTCAATCCAACAAACCTCTCTGGTTAGTCTAGCACATATTCTAGTAGAGACTTCATACATCTGGTTCTGCTAGTTCTCCAACACTTCTTCTGAGTCTCATGAACATGTGTTTTCACTTCGCCAGCTTAGATTCCCATCGACTGTAGGATTGATATAATCTTGTTGTCTGGATGTTAGTTTGTAGATGTTTTCCAATTCATACACATGGTCTTCTTCTCTCATAGGCTTTGTGTATCGAGGGCCCTCATCTAGATCTAAAGGTGTGATGACCCTAAGGCCATCTCTTTCAAATTTCATATGCCTCTTCTTTAGATCAACAAAAATAGAATTGTTGAAGGTCCAATCAATTCCTAATAATGTAGGATAAGGGCATCTATCATCAACAATTTCAATTACTTCAAAATCTCCAAAGGTTCTAACTCCGTTGATGTCCATAGGGACAAGATCCAATTGTCCAAATGGGCTGACAACTTGTTGATTAGCCATTCTAATCCTGATAGGGGAATAGGTCAACTTCAGTTTTCCCATTAGTGACCAGGTTTGCTTCGTCATGACATTGACCTTCGACCCTAAGTCGAGGACCACATAGTTTATATCATAATCTCCTATTTGAGCATTCATGTGTAATTCTTTATTTTTGCTTCTTCTTTTCCCAATTTTGTGCACTACCCTATTCAGTAAGGAGTCTGTCTTTCCTAGCTCATACTGCTTGATTAAATATTGTAATTCTTGTACAATGATTTTATATTAAATCAACTTAACACAAGTGCACAAACATTCCATGAGTTTGCTTACCTCTTTTCCTTCTGTTGGCAACACAGATTGATCAAACACCTGAGGCATGCCATATTCTTTGATTTCTAGTTTTTTCTTTGATGAAGACCCTTGATCTCCTTTGAACTCTTTTCGTTCCTCCTAAAATATCTGTATTTCTTTCTTAGCATCGAACGGTGGGGTCTTCTCTGTAGCTTTCCTGATTCTGTGGTCGTTTACAATCTTTCCTTGGGATTCTCTGTCTTCTCCTATAGTAGCGCCTCCTCGAGTGATAACAACGACTCTAGGGTCTACTCCGCGAGGTTCAGCATATATCAATTGCACTTGTGGGTTTTTCTGAGGTCCTCATCTTTCTTGAAGCTTAGCTAGAAGCAAAGGGCAGTCCTTGATGACATGCTCGAAGGAATTGCAATAATTGCAGGTTGTGTAAGGGTTCTGGCAGTCCCTTGCTAAATGTCCTGGCTACGTGCAGTTGTAACAGATTATTTGTCCTTGACCTTGATCCATACCTCCTCCTCGTCCTCTTCCTCTGTATCCACTGTGAGGATTGAAACTTCCTCTTCTTAGAGAATTATACTGTGCATTGTTTCCTTCTTGGTGTACTTGTCCTTGGATCTTGTATATGTCTTTTGATCTTCTGTGCATCAGGTCAAAAGAACTACAATTTATATCATGGTTCTCTATGGACTTACAGAATGTGCAGTACAAATTTGTGGGTGTCTGAACATACTTCTGCATATAATAGCACTCACCAGGGTGATGTCAGTTTCTGCATACTTCTCACAGGGCAGGTTAACTAGCTTCAAGGGGCTCAATGCTCATAAGGCCAAATATTCATGAAACAAGGGACAATGTTGTTTATCATGACCTTCGGATCTGCATCTTACACACCAAATATATTCTCTTTTGTCCTTCCCCTTTTCCTTCTTAATATCCTCAACCTGCAGAGACAAACTAGTCAGTTGGCTCAAGATCTGGCTCATGCCTAAGCTAGATTCTCCCATAGGTGTCGATTCAATATTCATGGCGATCTCCAAAGCTTCATCCTACGATGCAATTTCTACTGCATCAAGGGAACTCTGATGTGTGGTAAAAGAGTAGCGATGAACCATTATTCGTTATGCTCATCTGGGATCTTAAAAGTCAATTGGCTTGTTAGGGTCTTAAATCTCTGATCGAACTCCCAAACAGGTTCGAGTACCTTATGTTTGATCTCCTTTAGCTCAGTAATACACTGTGATTCTGACTTGGATTTTTTAAACTCTGTAACTAGTGTGTTCTTGATCTCATTTAGTAGGTTAGGCTGTGCAAGTCCTTGGACAAGCCTCATGTACTAGCTCAATGCATGATCCCTCAATGTAGTGCTAAACTGGTTTCTTTTAATAGCTTCATCGGTAATATTTTTAATGTTCCATATGGCCTCGCACAGGAACCAATGTTGATCAGGATCTTCAGATCCATCTCCTTGAAATATAGGGAGCCTCATCTCGCCTTCCATAGAGATACCTAGGTTTCTTGTCTAAGTAGATGTTGAACTACTAGTAATAGTAGTCTGCAAACTCCGGTGATTCAAAATATTCTGATTACTTAGCGTTTCTGAAATAACAGAAGGACTGATATTACTTACTTCAGTGGTCTGAGCAGTTCCTGATGTTTTTGGCTCATTCTAGCAAAGTTCTTTAGCTTCCTCTTCCTCTGCTCTGGTGGGTTCTGAATGTTCTTTGTTTGTCAGATCTGCCTCTTCTCCAATGTAGAAACCCTTGTCTCCATAGTTTTTCTTGAACAGGTTCTTAAGGTGAACCCCTCGAAATACTTTCCCACTGCGCGTATGTCCAACTTTTGTGTCTCTGTCATTGTTCAAATTCTTGAACATTAGCCTTTCCGGATCCAACCAATCTACTATATCTTCAAGACATTCTTTTCATGCAACAACATCTTGATTCTTAGCTTCAGAAACTGTAAAAATTTTCCTCTGGGTCCTTTGAGGAAGTATCTCTCGGCCTAGCTATATGATTTTGTTCTATCAACAACAAATTCGGTGATATACCCTCCAATGGTACAATCAAACTAGTGATCTACAACCCTTGATACAATGTTCTCGACTCTCTTAACCTTCTTAATCAAGTTCGATGTCTATACCAAAGGAGGTCTAGATCTGATCTCAAACTGGGTATCGGCTAACCTAGCTAACCACTCGAATATCTCTTGATGGATTCCTCCAATGAATATCACGTGAATATTGGTGAAGATGTGTCTCTACAACCAACCTTCAGTACTTATCTTAGGGTTCTTGTTTTGGGCTTCAACGAAGTCCCTCTCTTGATCCTCTATCCACTTATGAATCTCTGTCTTTGATGGGAACCACCTTGACATTCCCTTATATAGATTCCTGTCCCGGCAACAGAACCATTTGTTGGCACAGGGGCAGACCTGAGGTTCACTCCAAGAGTGCACAAACAAGCCCTAAATACCATCCCTTTCAGCAGCACCTGTGAAGCAGATACAGTCTCACCCGAAGCAGCTAAGAGGGGGGTTGTAGGACATGAATGTCTACAACCAGGGGAATATCAAGTGGATCTATCACAACAAAAACACAACATTCATATCTCACTTATCAGCTAGGTCTATCCTTCGCATCTATAGATATGATCTAACATAAGACTGCAAATAACAATATAACAATGATAGAGATACAGGCATCAATCACACATATGACACAAAATATACGTGGTTCACCCTCCCTCTAGGGCTATGTCCACAGAACTATGCTTATTATCTATTAAGGTAAAGCATATAGTTCTTATCTACGCTCTCATCTAGCAGATCTTCTTTCTTCTGTCTCTTTCTCTCCCCTTCTTGCGCACCTAGCTGCAGGACTTAACCTTTGCACACAGCTGAAGATCTCACAATACAATCCTCTCCCTCCACAATAGATCTATAAAAACAATATCATACCAATACTCAATGACCAACCCCACCCATGTCCTCTTGACCTTTATTTATAAATTACAATCCCTCACTGGCAGACTTAGGTTGAGACCTAGGTGCCAAAACCCTAGATACCAAAACCCCAGGTGTCTAAAACCCTAGATCAACTTGACCCACTTTTTCTGGGCTTCGCCAGCCTGTCTTTCCTTCTTCATCGCACGGTGCTCCAAAGAATCCAATGATGTATTTCTCTGCTTGCTGAGTTGTCCACGATCCTTCTTCCTTACTGATCTATCATCCTTGATCTCCTCATCCAACGGATTTCTTTTCCGCACTTCGCTCCATATTTCCTACTCTTTTTCTCACTTCGACTCAGTGATAGTTACTGTGTCTCCTGTGAAGCTCTCTTTTTACCTTTCCTTCCTTGTTCTTTGCTTCATTCCATAACCAAGGGCCAACAATGAATTAAGGCTCAGACTATAATTCTCCCTCTGGCTCTACCAATATCATAGGAGAATCATTAACATGACCAGAATCCTGAATATACTTCTTTAATAAACATACATGGAACAAACTGTGAGATCAAATAGTAGGCGGTAGGGAAAGTCTATATTCCACTGGTTGCACTCTTTCCAGGACTTCAAACAATCCAAAATAGCGGGATGCTAATGACTTCTATTAACAACAATTTTTTTTATAATTTATTGAAGAAAACAAATTCAATAATAAAAAGGTCATGGAAATATCTATATTTGGTTATAACCAGTATTGCAACTTTTTCAATTATTCTCTACTGTAACTATTTTTCATTCATTAACAAATAAGAATATATCAATGAAACATATATGAGCCTGCTTCAAATATTGGGAAATAAATTGAGTAGAGAACTAGTTCCTCTCAACCATAGACACAAATGACCAAAGTTGTTCTTGTCACCCTCGAGCCTCAATTATTATTCCATAGGGACTGAAATTATATAACCTTCTATAGATTTCTCAGAATTTGATAACTAATAACTTTCTTTTGTACATCACCTCAAAGGAACTCATCTTTAAGGAGGTTTGATAACCATTATTATATGCAAACTCAACCAAATGAGGGCACTCTTCCCACTTTGTGGGAAATTTCATCACATACACTCGCAACATATCCTTTACAACTCGATTATTCCTTTTGGTTTGATCATCAGTTTGAGGATGATATGCAATACCAAAGTTCAATTGAGTATCCAAACCACTAAACAAAGCCTTCCATAAAATCGAGGTGAATTTTGTGTCCATGTCTAAAATTATAGTCTTGGGTATACCATGCATTCTAAATATTTCCTTCATGAATTTTTTTGCAATTT
>SNQJ01S0001039.1:6692-45578 GCA_010110895.2 Picea sitchensis
CATTAGCACGGCCCCCAACCCTTGCTTCAAGGTATCCATGCAGACTGTGAAGTCCTTTTCCATATCTAACACTCGTAGAATTGGCGCACTAGTTAATAACCTCTTAACCTCAATGAATGCACTATCACATTCTTCTATCCATTCATACCTGACCCCCTTGCGCTGCAAAGTGGTGATGGGTTTCGCTATTTTGGAGAACCCCTCCAAAAATATTCGATAATAACATGATATCCCCATGAAGCTTCTCACCTCATGGGAATTTTTCGGCACTGGCCACTCCATAATGGCCTTTACCTTTTCTGGGTCCATAGAGATTCCTTCACCGGAAATGATATGACTTAAATAGTGGATCTCTTTCTAAAAGAAGGAACACATCGACAACTTCCCATACAATTTGTTCTCTCTAAGGAAGGATAACACCAATCGCAAGTGTTCCTCATGTTCTCTTTCATTCTTGGAATAGATGAGGATGTCATCTAGAAAGACTTGTACAAAATGGTCTAAGTACTTCCGAAATATGTCGTTCATGAGGCTCATGAATACTGCTGGCACATTGGTCAATCCAAAAGGTATTATGACAAACTTGTAATGTCCAAACCGAGTTCGAAAGGAATTTTTTGGGATATTTCCTTCCTTAATCCTTAACTGATGATACCCTGATCGCAAATCGATCTTTGAGAATACCATTGCTCCTTCCATCTGATTGAAGAGGTCATCTATTCATGACATTGGGTAACTATTTTTCACTATAGCATGATTCAAGTCCCTGTAGTCTATACATATTCGTAAGGATCCATCCTTCTTATTTACAAAAATTACCGGTGCACCCCAGGGTGAAACACTGGGCCTTATTATCCCTAAGTCTAGTAACTCTTTTAACTACATTTGCAATTCACAAAGTTCCAGAGCTGTCATCTAATACGGAGTTTTGGAAATTGGTTCTACACCAGGTTTGATCTCAATAGTAAAATCAATATCCCTCTCAAGAGTTAACCCTAGTAACTCGTTCGGAAAAACTTCCTTAAATTCTGACAATACCAGGTACTGATCTAATGAAGGTCCCTTCCTTTCACTCATTTCTTCCACTACATATAGTCGACACCCTTGCCTCAAGCATTGCTTAACCTTCATAGTTGATATAAAGAGTAATGAGACCTTTCTCTGTACACCCTGGATCTCTACTGGCCTTCCTTCATCGTCTACACATAGCACCCTTTTTGTGAAATAATCTACCAAAGATCGATGAGCTGCTAACCAATCCATTCCAATGATTAGGTCATACGCCCCAAGAGCAGTGATGTATACCTTCAACTTGGTAGTACACACTCCCATGTATACTATACAATTATCGACGCTAGGTTCTGCCACTTGTTTTTCCCCCGAAGCCATCTCGAATTTTTTAAAGTCATCATGCTCGTAGGCTGCCAACCCACTCTTTTTTAATGTTGAAGGTGAAATGAAACTATCTGTAGCACCAGAATCAAATAAAATATTTACATTGATATGATTTAGCGTACCTGATGATTCCACCACCATGGATTGATGGTCGACCTAGCGATTATTAACCGTTGCGTAAATATGGTGGCTACTACTTGATCTTCCCATCGGGGCCTTTCCTTCTCTATGCATGAATCCTGAGTGCAACTTTGGGCAGTCACGCTGGTAATAGGGTCCTCCACTCCCCCAACAGGTAACATAGGATTGAACCTGTGCACTATTATGTGACTGCCTCTGAAATGAGTTCCTTCCCCTGGATCCCCTTCCCCTGCTAGATGTTCCCTGAGATGGTCGTGGAACTGCCTGCATCGTTGGTGATGAATGAGATGCTGCACTCGCTGCCATTGAAATCCATGCTGCTACTGTCATTGGTGTGACTCTGTTACCATATGGAGGTGGCCTTGAGCCTCCTCCCTTGGAAAATGTCCTAGGGACCTTCTTCATGAACCCACGACGATGCGGAAAGGTTGGTCTCATACCTCCAGTTAAGTTCATGTGTTCCTCCGCATAACACGCATTTTCCTTAGCTTCCGCTACCGAAGATGGTTTCCACATCTACACCATATCTCTTATCTTAGGGTTCAATCCATAGACGAAGCACTCTGCCTATCATTGGTCATTATCCATATACAAAACATATTTGACCAATTCCATAAATATGATCTCATATTCTTCTACAGTTATGTTTCCCTGTACTAAGGCATGAAACACCCCTACCTGTTGTTCCTCATAGTAAGCTGGAAGATATTTCCTTCGGAACCTCTCCTCGAAAAGTTCCCAAGATACTGTGTCTGGAGTAAGATGTAGTTGTCTTTCCAGGTTGCCCCACTAATTCAAGGAATTGTCTCTTAACTGAAAAATCGCTATCTTTGCCTTTGAGTTGTAAGCATAGTCCCTTAAGGCAAAACACCTTGTCATGCCTTCCAACCATGGTTCTGCGCGTTCACTGGAACGACCCCCGACAAACTCCAGAAGTTTGATATTTTGCAATTCTCCAGTGATGGCTTCAGGTGGAGGCCCTCCCCCTGGATCCCTTGATGCTTCTATATTACCCATTCCAGATGGTGGGTGTTCCACTTCGGTCCCTACTGGTTGTCACCCCTTTAAAGTCTCATTTATGGCCTCCAACGAGCGTAGTATGAGAGCTAGTTCGGACAATGGTGGAGGTGGCGCTGGTGGTGTTGACGGTACCTACAACGATGCTCCTTTGCCTCGATTCCATCGAGTCCTAACCATCCTGTATGATTTAACTTGCATCAACCAAAGTTTTGAGGGTGAGTTCAAGGACATTTTCAAATTTGTGCAACTTAAACTAGAAAATGGGGTTAGGCGTAAGTGTTTCTTTACTTGTCTGTAAACATACATTACTCTCTTTAGGGGATTGGCTAGGTTAGGGTTAAAGCGTCTAAGCTTGATTTCTTCACCTAATAAAACTATTGACTCCTTCGTCTGGTAGTTACGTTGGCACTATACCCCACTCGCTATTTGCTCTAACTTACCCTCCTAGCGCGCATGAAGCCTCCTCCCGCTTATCTTGTTCTAAGTCCTTATACTTTGTGTTTACAACTAAATAAGGTGGCTTCCATCCTAATGTTGATGAAATGAGTCTAAGGTTATCCTTCGATGCTTGACTCGTGAGCTTTCCTTGGCGCATTGTACATATGTGTTGAATTGTGTGTCTCAATGGCTGCAGGTGCGAGTGCTGAGGATTGTAGAGTGGATTTCAGGCATTGGAGCTTAGCGCTTGGCTTTGATTGGTGGAATGGAATGGAAGGGCTCGATGAATTGTGTGTAAGGTCTCGTGAGCTTGACGCTTGGATAATCGGAGATTATACTTCAGGATAACACTTTGTTACCATTAATCTATTTAAGTATATGAATTTATTTGTAAAGACTCTTGTATGGCACATTGGTGTTTGGTTGTTTCTTAAGGCTTAGGCGGTGGGTGGTCATGGGTTCAAAACCCATAGACTCCAAAACATTTCAATTTTATATTTTTTATAACTTTATTTATTTATCATTATATATAAAAAAAAATTAAACAAATAGTTAAAAAAAAAAAAAATTCTTTTTCTTTAAAATTTATAAAACAAAAATAAATTTAAACATATATTAATTGTCCTGTGCCTATTTATAAAACAGTAATAAATTTAAACCTATATATAAAATATATATAAATTTAAAAAATAATTTAAAAACAATAATTTTTTTTAAAATAACAAAGGGTGGGCATGCATCAAGCCCACGTGCCGCCCTCGTTTCCTCCAGCCCTCCCTACCTAAACCCTAAACTCTTCCTTAACCCTAATTCCTATTTTCCTTATTATTTCTTCTTGTGAGGTTTCTGGTTACGCGGTCGGCCGCCATGGCCTTCTCTCATGGCTTCCCCTCCTCGTTTGTCAGGTGATGGCTTGTATTGTTGCTTGGTGAATGATTTGTGCGTTGGTGTTCGGCGCTGGTTTGTATTATGTGTGTTGATGAGCTAAGTGAGGGAAGTCCTGGCCTCATGGGCTTATCTCTAGCGCTAGGATTTGTATGTGTATTGGGATATGGACTTTACCTGTTAGGTTGCACGGCAGGTACTTGGATGTTGTTTTTTTTTTGTTTTAATACTAACAAAAATTTTGTTTCCTGTGTACAACGCAAGGGATTTCTTCCTCGTGGGTTCCTGTGACTTAGTGTCGGTGTTTGGGCATTGGTTTGTTGGGTTCTCGTTGGTGTGTTGGATGACTTTGAATCGGCTTGTGGTACTTGTGCATGGGTTATTTTTGGTTGGTTCCTACGGGTGCACAATGAGCGTGTAGTGCATGATTATACATGACTCTCCCATTGGCACCTTATCTGGGTGTTCTGCTTGTCACTTGGACTTGTTTAAACCTGTGAAGTGGGGAAATTCATAATAAGTCGAGCGAATTCATCTTCTGGTAAGGAATTATAATGGAGGGAGGAGCTCATGGAGTAAGCGCGGAGGAGTTTAAAATGTTTTGGTCGATAATATGGAAGAATCCATTTATTTTGCAGCTCACATTTTCCGCCAGGGTCGGTGGGCTCCTCTTTGGATATGACACAGGGGTGATATCCAGGACTTTGCTGTATATTCGAGAAGATTTCAAAGCAGTAGAAAAAAAAACAATCTTGCAGGAGGCCATAGTGAGCGTGACCATTGCAGCCGTTGTAGTTGGGTCGATAGTAGGAGGATTCATGAGCGATAAATATGGGTGGCAGCTGTCGATTCTTCTAGCGGATGCGGTTGGGCGTTTGGCTTTGTGTATGGCAGTGACGCTTGTGCACTAGGTTTTTTTTTTTGTTTATTAAATAAAAAAAAAATTGTTTTGTGTTTGTGCAGGCGCGGCTCCTCAGCTGTGGATGGGTGTTGTGTTCGGGTTGTGTGTTGTGTTGGGTGCTTATATGGATAGCTCATGGGCACATTATCCACAGAGGCATCCTCGTGGGCTCCTCCTTCTCGACAGCTTGGGCATTTGGCACTGGGATTTGCTGCCTGAGTTTTGTTTTGAACATGTAACAACGGAGATTTTCTAGAGAGAAAATACTAAGATTCTAAATCTTAGAGAAATGTTAAGCCTAAGTAGGTATTAAGCTAGTTTATGTCAATTTTATGCATACGGAGGTCTTAATTTCGATTCTCTAAAAATACACTATCCCATTTGGAAACCAATAAAGAAGAGAAATGGAGCAAATAGCTCGTCCGTTTCTTAATTTTATGCGAATATCACCCACCCATCACTCTAGCCTGGCTCAAACTCGAGGTAGATGGTAATTATCTATTCCTCAAATTCAAATTCACCATAGTGCAGTGATATGATTAGTTTAATCTGCAATGCTTGGTTTGGTGCAACGTTAATCGACCAATTGTTGTGCAAATTGGAAGGATTTTCGGTGGATTCAGAGAGGGATCCGTAGCAGGAGAGTGCAACAGCTCAGAATTTAGTCTAGTGTCTTTACCATGAAATAATGATGTTGTGTGAGATTGAGTGATATTAGAACATCAGACCCTCAAATTCATGAAATAACCAAAACTTCTTTATTTTATATACATTTATAAATATATTTTTTATTTTCCCATTTATGATAACATAAGGTGACTGGTTGAGAATAGGTTTTGAAGGGTAGTTAGCTAACAATATCTCTAAAAGAAAGTACAGTGAGGATCTTTTGGGCAATTATGAAGCTGGCTCACCTCTTTTCTATCATTGGGAAGTTTTTTTGGTTTCCTCATTTAATTATATATGTAACTCTTTTTTTTTTTTTAAGAAAAATGTTTTATCTATCTTTATTCTATCTATTTCCTTTATAGAGGAAATTAAATCTTAGATTTATTCTTGTATATATATATTAGATTTTGTTATCTTATTTATTTTTATTTTTTTATGTTAAAGACCCTCACCTACTTAGTTTTATGTTTTGGTTGTAGGCAAGGACTCTTACTGATAATCAAATGGTTTGAGTCGGTTGACATGTGGCTCCTACAGGTGTACGATCTCCTTTTAGGATTCATCTAAGGGTTTATCTTAGGGTTTATGAGTCATTTCTTGTTATTTTATAGGGTTTTAGGTGTCATTTTTTTTTGCATTAGTTCTGCATTATTCCTGGCCTTCAAGGGCCTTAAATTAAGGGTTTCAGGTTACATGCTCAGGTTTTTAGGGTTGTTCACAGGACACATGACATAGATTTGACATAGCTTTCAGTGAAGATGATGGGTGGGTAAGTAGGCTCATGGCTCCATATTTTGAACCAGGGCTCTGATACCATGTGTAGAGACCTAATTTAATTAAATCAAAAAATTCATACAGTTAAACATAAAATTTCAAACATAGAATTTCAATTTCAAACATAGAATTTCTTTTAGTGCGTAAATAATTCATTTAACATCATATAAGCATATAATATTTAGCAAAATTTAAAATTTATCTACAACATGAAAATAACTCAGCAAATTCATAAATAAAATACCTCCTTCTGATGCTAATTCCCGCTGATATGGTTGTCCTTCACTGCTGCCTTGCCCAGCCTGATGCGCTAAACAAACTTTGCCCAAACCGACTAAACACCCAGCCAGCTAGGAGAAGCTTTTTTGACTCCCTAGCTCTAGGATACCGAAAGGAATCCTGGCCCCCGTGCCCAAAACCCCCAACAACCCGGTGCCCCCTGCAATGGTTCACCAAAAACCCTCCAAAACCAAACTCCTCCAACCAGACAATATGCCACAGAACTATATGCCATAGAAATATAGTGCTCCTCCAAAATGCTTCCTTCCCCAAAATATTCCTCCCCCGATTTCCCATAGGATTCTTCCGTCATATCCCCCCTTCACCGACTCTCCTCCCCTTCATTAATTTCCTTATCTCCTCCTTTATTACGTTATCCCCTTCTTTATTATCTTATCCCCTTCTTTATTATCTTATCCTTAATTTAATGCTTCATTTCCCCCTGCATACGTAAAGTATTAAATTAAATAAATTAAAATTATTAAGCCCCTTTAATTCATCACTCAAATCTTTAATGAGTCAATTAATTAATTAATTAATCATCAACAATTATGAACAATTAATTAATTAATAAATAAATAATTAATATTATTAAGAAATATTTATTGTTTAACTAAAACATATTAGGACAGTTAGATTATCTAATTCATTATACTTAATAAAACTTATGCACTATTTAACTAGGGTTGTTACAATATAACCCCTTTTTTTCAATCAATTCGAGATTTCCCAACATTGGAATATTCCAATAAAATTTCAAATTATTTATCTTAAAGTTTAAAGGACCTTTAACAAGAAAAAATTGAATCCTTCCATGATATATAACTTTTTTCTAGTATATTTCATCTCTATGAAAACGTGTTTATGATGAGGTGGTTTCTTTCTTAGATACACAATGTGAAAAGGTGAAATTCGCATGGTAATGGTGGGTTCATAATCTCATCTTTTGATTATGATTATATTTCTCTTACAAGATTAATTTTAAACAATATTTGCATACAAGCCTAAATTTAGATGATCTTTGTATACACTTATTTTGTGGCATTGTGATGGTATATCGTGTACACAATATATGTATATATGATGTGTAAACATGTGAGGTGATAATTATGTGTATTACATAGTATATATGGTATTAGACGATATGTAAATATGTAATATAATAATTATCTGTACGATGATAAAGATGATAGAAAGGGTTTATGACTAAGATGTGAATGATTCAAAGAATTATGAGGAATAATGGTGCCAACAATATTCCACCATAAACTTGAATTGTGCTCACTTATGACTATTAATGTTAGAAATTTAATTGATGAGGAGTTGATCCAATGATATTATGACTCATTGTTGTTCACTGATTAATGACAATTTTGATGAAAGATGACTTAATGCCATGTTACCATGAATGAGCTGATAGGTTTATGACATCAATAGTATATAACTGATTTCAATATCGATGGTTAAAATTGAGGTCAAATTTAATGGTTGGTGGATGATGAATGATTTGTGATGTTGTGCTAATTTCATAGTTCAATGCTTGATAATGTACTAAGTATATTGATAATGATCCGATGAAATTAACTATGAATTCATGATAGTGAATTGGATTAACAATGATCATGTTAATTGATACTATCTATAGTGTTGATGGAATTACAATTAATTCATGAGGATTCAATGGTATTACTACAATTAAGTTAACATATGATAACATTCATTAACTTGATGATTGATGAAGACAATGATTGAGTGAAAGCATGACACTTCATCCCTAACCTTGAGAATTTGATTTTGGTGGCATGGGGAACACTAACTGTCAAGACCATGATATTGGAGGTGCACTTATAAGGATAAAATGATGCCAGGATGTGAGGGATGAATTAATGTATAATGTATATGTGAGGGATGAATTAATGGATAATTTATTATTGGATCACAATATAAGAATCAACTGCAATGACATTGAGTTATTCCTTACCCACCACCTCATTTTAGATTTACTTCTTATGTGGTGACCTATGACAAACTAAATTATTATCATCCTTAGCTATTTGACTCTTGATACTTGGAATCACCTCAAAGGTGGAGTAGCCTCTCTACAATATTATAAGTATAACCCTATAATCATTTGATATGGATTACTAACAATTTTACAAATCTAGTTCAATGATAGTAATCACAAATTGACTATGATATTGTGATTCAATGATAGTAGTAATGACTCGATAAAGAATTAGAATTGATATTAATGATCTATATGATGCTAACAAACTACCATGGACTTGATGATGGTGATGATAATAAAATAAATATTTGTAGGATTCATTATCATTTAAGGTGAAACATAAGCTGGATTGATGATGATGATCTTAAGAACAAAGTAGATGATGTTCAATTAGGGAAATTGGAATAAGTGTTTACACTTAATACTCATTTTACTTCAAGATCATATACCTATTGAGAAGGGATGAATTGTAACATCAAATAGCTAGAATTTGAGTGTTTGTATTGTTGGTTGGACTCCTCTTTTAGGATGACCCCTTGTTGGAACTTACTTTTATTGGGAAAAATATGTGACCTAATGATTGTATCCTTTATGGATGATGATTGAGCATGATGGACATAGGATCCTATGTTCATGTCTATATGATGGGTACAAATATTTATGAATGATATTATTAAATGTTCTTGATAATGTCTATAAAGCATCGACAATTATTAGAAGATGGTTATCCTTATAAATCCTTGATGGTTGGGACAATACTATATACACTTGTATGTTAACATGCTTATTGATATGTTGATGCTTTGTACATTAATGGTGATATTTCATGAAGCATTAAAATTATTAATGATGCATTTGAAGCAATGACAACTTTTGATGATGATTTGATATGACCTATATGACAACTTTTGATGATGATTTGATATGACCTATTTGTGTGATGGATGATGATTGAGCATGATGGACATAGGATCCTATGTTCATGTCTATATGATGGGTACAAATATTTATGAATGATATTATTAAATGTTCTTGATAACGTCTATAAAGCGTCGACAATTATTGGAAGATGGTTATCCTTATAAATCCTTGATGGTTGGGACGATACTATATACACTTGTATGTTAACATGCTTATTGATATGTTGATGCTTTGTACATTAATGGTGATATTTCATGAAGCATTAAAATTATTAATGATGCATTTGAAGCAATGACAACTTTTGATGATGATTTGATATGACCTATTTGTGTGATGAGATTATTGATGATGTATACGAGTGTTGGTTATATTTCCATTTAATTTGGTTAATATTATGAACTATGATATATGCATTCATTTTTATGATGTAAAATTGCATTAGATACCTGCTCTTTGATATTTGTTTATGATATATTCATATGTCATATGCCTTGTTAAAAGGTATACCTATAAATATTACTTTTCCTTTGATCTAGTTTATATTATGATATATGCACGTGTTGGATGCCTCATTATGGTCTAGACTTGTATTGGACACCTTTTGCATTTAATGTGGTTCATAATATGATTTATGGTTTATGCCCTATTAATGAGACACTTCATGTGATTGATTATGGTGATGGTGTTCCATATACATTGGTATCTTGGATGGACTAACCTTTTATAGGTTGAGACATGGGTGGATGAATGGTAAATGAAATCAAGTGAATGGATTTTGTATCAAAGAAGATGAAATTATGATCCTAATGCCTCATAATCTTCGGAAATGGGAAAATCTTGTGAAAATGACCTCTAGAGTTAACTTTGGTAAAAGGGTAGAAATGTGTAGAGAAAATAACACTCACACTAAACCAACCATGAATGAGAAGACATATTAAGTATAAAATAAATGAAAAATAGACACAGTACACAAAGAGTTTTCCCTACAAACCCTTTAACCGAGAAAACCAACATTCCTTGAGAATCTCCTTCACTCTTGTTGTCTTATTCATTCATAAAAGAAAGAGTTACATGACTAACCTTGGTCTACACCTAAGATACAATCATCATCCTACTCTCTTTATTTACAAAAGAATGACCTTGCAACCAATTAATCTTACATCTACATGACCCTCATGATTCTTCTAATGATTAGATTTCACACTATTACATCACACCATATTTATAGGATTTACTTCATGCAAAGAACTAAATCATGGAACCCAAAAATGGTTACATATCCATGCAAATGATTGGCTACAATATTGTGAATCTCAATATTCTGTTATAGTCGACTACTAGTTGGATACGAGTCGACTACCCATTTTCTCTCAAGTCGCCTACCACTCAACCTCCTATTGGTTGACCTTTTGAATTTTTGTTCAACCACTTCAAACATCAACTTAAACATCGACTTGACTTGAACCGTCAGTTGATTCATCACCCATTCAATCCACTTTGATTAGTTAATCGGTTGTTTTCATTTCACTTCAAAGAATATAAGAACCCAATATTCTCCCACTTGTTTTCCTCTTTGTTCACATGGGAGAACGTGAACATTTATTCACAAACCCATGGAAGTAATTCCGATTGTTGTTGAAAGATTACTTATTGAAAGATTGGTTGTCATGGAATTGTTGAAAGATTGGTTGTCATTGATATCAACCCTTGAACGGGAAGTTAACAAGTTACATGTAAAGGTAAAGTAGTTGTAGATATAAGTTAACAAGCTACATCTAAGATGCATGTTAAAGTAATTGTAAATGAAAGTTAACAAGTTGAATGTGAGTTGCATGTCATCATGAGATCCTCATTAAAACACAGAGAATATCACTACTATGAATACTAATTAGCATATTTGAATGTAATAAGTTGAGGTTAGTGAATTCTAGTGAAGGAAGAACTTTGGAGGAGCTAAGCATACAGAGAAAAAGATACAAATCCGGGTCCTTTGCACAAATCCTCGATTTTTAGGAGGAAAACCATGGACATACATGAGCTTCAGTGGGGAAAAGAACGAACATTCATGAGAAAGAATGGTATGGGTCACAGACCTGTGAAGAAAAAATGTTGAAGATTAGAGATCTAAAACCTAGGTCAGCTACATGTTGAAGGTACATTCATGTGTATGTTAGGGTGTGTATTCTGAAGAAATCAAGAACATATATGTCTCACTGATTCACAAGCATTTGATTTGGAGAAATCTCTTGTTGATATTGGTATGAGTTATGTGTGGTTGAAGTCTTGATGAGATATCGAAATCAGTAGCAACAACAAAAGTATAAGAAACAAAAACAACAATAGGTTATCAACCAAGTGACAGAGGTAGTGACAAATTGGTCTACATTTATATTCTAGGGTAGTTGGATGGGGAAATAAAACAAGGTTTTAGCCTCTTTCTGGTTGGATCCGGTAAATTAGGGATTTGGATATTCCTTTAGGTTGAACCCTGTAATTAGAGGGTTGGAACCTTCTTCTAGTTGTAGCTTGAGAAATAGCAAGTTGGTACTTCCAATGAATGTACTCTTTGATAAATAAGAAAATCATTCTGTCGTTTTATCCCACATTTGGTTCCCACGTAAAATTAAGGTGTATTGTGTTTATTTGATGTTTATGCATTGAATTATGGTGTTGATGATATATTGAATCATAATGATAAAACATTGAACATTATTGGAGGTTTTACATTATGAATTAAAGTACTAATTATGTTCATAGTAATTCAACCCCCCCTCTCAATATTCCAACAATTGGTATGAATGAAGGTCCTTCAATAAGTAGTATAACCATTAGAAGGAGATCATGGAATACACTAATATTGGAGAACCAGTGTTTGATAGTCATAAATATACCTTTTGGAATAAAAGGAAGATTTTTTTTTTTACAGGAACATGGATTTGATGTTTGACAGTCAATAGTTGTTATAACAAATTTTTCCACACTCCACGCATCTTGATTTGATGTCCTTCCATTTCCCTCTATAGACTTAAATTCCCCTTTTTCTCACTCTAGAGCTAAAAATAGATAATTTTCCATACACGTGACCTATAGTTAGAAAAATCGCATATACACAGGTTTCTCCATTACATCCCATGTACATCGGGTTTTGTGCTCCAAAATTAAAAATATTTCAGGTTTCCATGCAATGTCACGAGATCCATGACCCTTGACCTTCCATATACTGGAAAAAATTTGTCCTGTCCCTTCAATTCCATTTGGAGGCTATGAATTGACCCATATACAATACTTTGAACAAACACCATTGAGAGAAAAGACACTCTACAAAAATTTCACTTCATATTTAGTCTACATAACTTTGTCCATGAAAGTCTAAACTCTTTGTGTTCAGCCCCCAAGATATTCCTATCTTAATATGGACAACCTCATTGACTCCTACTACTTGTGAGATTTCCTTTGTGGAGTATTGAATTGGCGAAAACCCAGCTGGAGGGACTTAGTTTCTCAGTTCCGATATGTGTTGTTACAGAAGTTTGTCACCTATGTACTTCTATTGAATAGATTAATAGAAATAATTTTTTATCATCTGATTATATGTTGAAAATATTTACATTACTTTATGTTGGCCCTTGACCAAGTTTTGTGGATATTTGGTCAAGTTTGACCTATTTTTGGACTTCGACAGCCTGTCGAAGGAGGAGTGCAAGATGAAGCATAGATCGTGGGATATTGGCCCCTTTTTGGGTCCTTTTTGGGATGTGTTAATATGTAACGGGAATGGGATGTCGACCCATGGGTTTACCCATGTTTAGGCCTATTTTTTATATATAAATCGATGCTTAGGCTAGATAGAAGTGGTGGTGCATCTATGTGATGTGAATGTATGCTAAGTGCAAGTAGAGTCTGTAAGTGATTTGTGCATGACTGTCTGAGACTTGCATATCTAAGTGCAAGTCATTGTAGAAATATTGTGGAAGGCTTAGTGCTAGAGCACAAGGAAGAAGGATCTAGCAAGTTGTGCAGATCATTTGTCCTGTGCGGAGTAAGGGTTTTGAGGCTCTGTGCTTGTAACTGGCTGACTGAAGACAATAAAGAAGAAGAGTTGGTGGACGTATCCCCAGGGTGGGGGTGAACCATGTAAATATTGTGTTGTTATGCTATGTTCTTGTCTTAATGTGTTTATGATTCTCTTATTAAGGGCTTTGATAGAGATAGATAAATCTGTTCATTCTTCGTGCTAATGATGTGTAAGAATGTCATATCTGACTTCTATGAATGTGCTTAATGCTTGCTTCTAATAGATATGATCCATCTATTTGTGCTAAGTACTTATCTACATTAGATTAGTGTGAATACTACAAAGATTTATTTTATCAGCGAAGTAGGTGTTGACTACATATTGAGCATCTGACGATGCTAAGTGCTCTATTAAGTATCATAATCACAGATATGTGTCCCAGCTAAGGTTACAGACACCTGAGTCTCACAAACACCCTTGCCTCTACCTCGGGTGAGACTTCATTTGCTTCGTAGGTGTTGCCGAAAGGGTCGGTAGTTAATGTTTTGTTGGTGCGTTGTTGTAGCATTGAACCCTGGGTCTGCCCCTATGCCAACAAATTGTTCCATTGCCGCGACCTGAAACTGTGATTGCTAGGAACTAAGAAAGAAGGATATTTGTGCAAAGATTCATCCTGAAGTTTTGAAAGATCTATGCATAGATCTGTCATTCTAGTTTGCAATATTCTACTTGATTTATAAATCTCTGTGCTAAAAGAAAGAACCTTGATCTGAAGAAAAGAGGTTGGATTTGAAGGAAAGAAGCAAGATCTGAAAGTTTTGTGCTATAAGAAAGGTAAAAGTGAGAACTTTTGATTAAAAGAGGTAAGATTTGCAAGCTCTATGCTTTGATAGAGGTAAGAATAGTGAAAAATTTTAGATCTAGAAGCTTTGTGCTCTGTAGAAGTAAGATAAGTGGAATTTTTTGTTTCCAGAGTATGGATCTAGGTATGTTTAATAGAGTCTGTCCTAGTTCGAAAACTAGGGTATTGATATATGAAGAAATATTTGATATTAATAGATCTGACAAGAATAGTGAAAGATATGTTATACCTATGCAGAGAAAGAATGTTTGGACTGACAAATGGATGCAACATCCTAGAGAGAATTTGTTGTAGGTTAGCTCCCATCCTCCTAGCGCACAGTATAGGAGAACCTGGGGATCATTTAAAAGAAAGAGAGGATTAAACCTCTGTTACAACTACAAAAGATCATGACATTTTGCTAAGGAATGCCCTGGAAGAAGACCTAGTTGTCTTTGTTTCAAAGCTATGGACCATGAAGTGTTGGATTTCCCTAGAATGATTGCTAAGCTTGAAAGAATGAATCTGAACCAAGAAAAACCTAAGGAAGATCCAAAAATGTCAGAATCCCAGAAAGAATCAGAGAAAGTATTGTTACAAATGAAAGAAACCCTGAATGACCACCGACATATCATATTATCAAGGATATTAAAAGAAAAAGAATGCATTGAAGCAAGAATAGGAGACTTCGACATTGACTGTGTTTTGGATGAGGAAACACAGGTGAATATCATGACAGAGAGAACTTGGGAAGTTATAGGTAATCCTACTATGATTCCTTCATTAGGAGCAATAGGACTATTCATGGGAAAACTGGTAAACCTCTATGGGAAGCTCGCTCGTATACATATGAACGTTAATGGAACTTCGATAGAGGAAGATTTTGAGATTATTAAATTTATTGAAGACAATGCCTCATTTACCATGTTACTAGCCAACCCTTGGATTGAAAGAGACCAGGACATAAGGAAGGAATAAGTAGTGTTAGAACAACCGAAGCAGGAGTTAAAAGAAATCATGACTAGAAGGATCACACACTTGATTGCAAAACAAGAGAACAAATAAAAGATATTTAACACTAGAGACCCAGATGTCGAAGCTGCAAGAACATTAGAAGACCAAAAGAATACTGAAGTACTTATCCCAGAAAAAGAAGAGGTACTACCCCTGAATCCTAGGAAATAATTTCAACAACGCGAAGTAACTATGTTAAGAGAAGATAAGAATCAGAATGGAAAAAGGCATACTGAGATGAAGCTCACTGGAACGAAGGCTAGAAAGCTCAGTAAGAAGAGTTATAAGATTGAAAAGTTATAGAAAGGCCCAGAGGGAACCTCACAGAAGGAAAATTTGCAAAATTGGAGCTTTGTCGGGATATCAAAACAACGACACATGGCACGTCGCCATGGTGAAGAAATATAGCCATTGGGGAACATTATAAAGGTTAGATCAATGCTCCGAATAGGTAGAAAACCATTTATGGCCAGCCAACTTGCCATTCGATCATTGAGACCATGCCATAATGGATAGAACTGAGCTAATGAAGAGCTCATACCCATTGCAAGAGACCTGTTTTCGAGTTACCTATTTATCCCACCATGCCATGCACTGAGAACACTTTTTCCAATTGAGGATTTGAGCCCAAAGACTATGTTGAGTTTATACCATGATCATCGTGCTTCTTCTCTCTCTCTCGATACTGTGTCTAAGCTACCCCTCTCGAACCTAATATTGTTAACTCCAAGCGTGTATGTCGAATGAGTTGAGCATTGCAGAAAGACTTGTTGAGGACGTTTTGATCGACTTGATGACTGAAAGAGTCATGTCGGAGAGAGGATTATCCATAGGTGTACAAGAATCATCCATGAGAGGACTACCAGCCTCTCTGTCAACTGCTCAAGTTGGACCATCCCGACCATCATATGAGAAGCGAACTAAGCACAGGGATGATCTCACGAATGCTAAGTTTATTATGAGCATATTACTTACTTATATACCACCTTTGAGCAGTGTTGTAAACTGAAACAACATACCTAGATATTTTGAGTACGCCTTGGTCATTGCGTACCTCCTAAGGGGGATACACACAGTTTATAGAAACCAAGATAAGATTGCAGTGTTGATATTTAGTGACTTCAACCTCGACGACTAGAAAGTTTAGAACATGCTCCCCTCGTATAAGTACCTGACCAGAAAAAAGGGAAAAAATTCAAAGATTGTCCCTCAGTCATGGACCCATAACCTCGCGCAGTCCACCCTGCTGAATGTTATGAAGATTTCGCACTTCGGACGACACCAGGAGGTGAATGCATGTGTCAAATTGTTTATGTCTTGTTACCATGGAGGTTATCTATGGTTAAACCATTGCATAACAGTGGATCTAACGTTGATAAATTGGATCAGTGGGCTTAGTATGCAAGGACCTGACCCACAGTATTTTTATCATAGAAAAACAGTGGACCACACTCTCACTCAAAGGATCAAGGACACTTATGAATATGTTGAGAAGGGCATGCGAGGCTACAAGGTAGTTTATATCCAGAGTGGTGTAGTGCACCTCGCTTATCAGATGATTGCAGGGAAGTTAGTACGTAAGAATTGACCCACCCAAGTGACTAGTTTTGTAGTCGACCTCACAGGGAAGTGCGTGGAGGGCCTACAAATGAATTGGGCATAGTACCTAGTGAACCAATTAGAACTTGACTAAAGAGAAGCCCAAGATCAAGGGTACAAATTCCACTTCAGCTGGCTATTGATTTTGATCGCTTTCAGTGCGTAGGAGATGCTGAAAGGTGTGACCTTCTCGTACATCGAGCCCTTTGAACCATTGGCTGCAAAGTTCAACACACTATGGTATTCAAGTGACATGAATAAACATTGGTAGTTGAATGTTGTATTTCATTCATACTACAACTAGTTGAAGGTAGCTATACAGTTCGCACCTCCCATAACTATGAATAATTTACATAGGTTCAGGCCTTTGATGAAGTTCAACGTAGACCACCATTTCATTTACATCATAGCATGCATTGAAGAGAACAAGCATCAACTTCAGTTTTAATACAAGCTAATGGAGCAGGACTTGGAGGAGATCACCAAGGATTGGTCGACGAATATCCTCATTCCTGTAGAACCTACAAAGATATCCGATATAGACAGTCCATAAATTGTACCGAATACACCTGAACCTAGCAAGATAAAGAAGACCGAAGAGGTCCATGATCTAGAAAACACATCCGTGAAGACCTCTTCCATCTCACTCGAGAAAGGAGGTGATGATGCAGAGTTGAATGACACAGAGTTTGAGAAACAACAGGGTGACCAGGTTAATCCCCTGAAAAAGAGGAAAGGTTCGCCTTTGAAACCTTCCTCCCAGAAGAAATCGAAGGCATTTATGATGAAGATGCAGACCATCCTCACCTTTGATGACTTCAAATTCCTCATAGCAACCCTGAATGATGCTTCGCTGGAGATAGAAGAGAAGAAAGAAGCAAAGAAACATGATTTGTATGATCGAATCACAACTGAATTCCGAGGAGTACAACAATCCCTACAATCCAGTAGCGCAGTCTTCACTGTGCCGGAAGAGCCAGAAGTGGGAGATGAGTAAGCTTAACTCCACTGAATATCTCATACAATCAAAGCTCATCTTTGACAAGCATAAGAGGAAATAGTGCAAGCCACCCAGACTTTGATACAAGTACAGGGAGTACTTGTAGAACAATGTCGAGCTGTCGAATAGAAAAAAGAGTGCTCTCTAAGCGAAGTTCGATGAAGAAAAGGAACAAATGCAGCAAGCCAAGGAACAGTTGCTCGTCGAGCAACTCGAAGTGAAGGAAACGATCAACATATAACTTCTCTCTGTGAATATCATAGAAGTAAAGGCAGAGGATCAAGTCACAAAGCAAGTAGCACTATGTGAATAAGTGATCCAGCAGCTCCAACAATGCATAGCAGATTTAGAGCTACACACTATGCTCGAGACTCCACAAGAGGTAAGAGACCAACAAGAAGCCACTTCCCACAACACAATTGACAAATTGAAGGCCCTTACCTTAGAATGCAAGCAATCCGCTGATTGCAGTGCCCATACATACAAGAAACTTACCGATAACCCAGAGTTGCAGGCACTAGAGTCGCATCTCCAAGAAGCGAAGGAGCACACATAAACACTATAGGTGTCGTTGAAGTCTCTATTAGCTATGGAAAGAATAAAGAGATCTCAAGAGCAATGAACTACCTAGCAGCAAATCTATAATATCCATAGCATAGTTATGGAGATAACTCAGAAACTCCAACTGGTACAAGATAAGGCCTATCAATTGTTATCAAAGGTAGAAGGCTAGGGAGAAGAACTGCAACAGGTTAGCACCGTGGACGAAAAACGCTTGGAAGGACCTGTGAATGATGTAGTCATTCAATATTTTGTTGAAAAAGAGAGCGTAGCACAACAGAAAGTCGAAGAAGTTCGATCCAAGCTCGAAGAATTTGAAGAAGAAATTCCCACATCAGAGCGACTTGGGACGAGTCATAGGTGAGTGTTGGGGGTCTGTTGGCCCTTGACCAGATTTTGTGGACATCTCATCAAGTTTGACTGATTTTTGGACTTCGATAGCCAATCGAAGGAGGAACATAAGACGAAGCACAGATCGCAAGATCTTGGCCCTTTTTTGGGTCCTTTTTGGGATGTGGGAATATGTAACAGGAATGGGATGTTGGCCCATGGGTTTACCCATGTTTAGGCCTATTTTGTATATATAAATAGATACTTATGCTATATAGAAGTGGTGGTGCATCTATGTGATGTGAATGTATGCTAAGTACAAGTAGATTTTGTAAGTTCTCTATGCATGACTGTGTGAGACTTGCAGAGCTAAGTGCAAGTCATTGTAGCAACATTGTGGAAGGCTTAGTGTTGGAACGCAAGGAAGAAGCATATTGCGAGCTGCACAAATATTTTTTCCTATGCAGAGTAAGGGTTTTGAGGCTCTGTGCTTGTAACTTATTGATTGAAGACAATAAAGAAGAAGAGTTGGTGGATGTATCCCCAGGGTTTGGGTGAACCACATAAATATTGTGTTGTTATGCTATGTGCTTGTCTTAATGTGTTTGTGACTCTCTTGCTAAGTGCTTTGATAGAGATAGATAAATCTGTTCATGCTTTGTGATAATGACATGTAATAATGTTAGATCTAACTTCTATGAATGTGCTTAGTGCTTTCTTCTAATAGATATGATCCATTTGTTTGTTCTAACTACTTTACTACATTAGATCAGTGTGAATACTGGGAAGCTATGTTTTATCAACGAAGCATGTATTGACTGCATATTGAGGATTTGATAGTGCTAAGTGCTCTATTAAGTATCATAATCATAGATATGTGTCCCAGCTAAGGTTGCAGACACCTGAGTCTTGCAACCACCCCTGCCTCTACCTCGGGTGAGACTTCATCTACTTCGCAGGTGTTGCCGAAAGGGCTAGTAGTTGGGGTTTTGTTGGTGTGATATTGTAGCATTGAACCCTGGGTGTTCTCCTGTGCCAACACTTTCCATGGGAATATTTGTCATACATTTCAATGGATTATGCTAGTTTATATGGTAAATTTCTATATAATTTACATATGCTTGTATATCTTGATTTTTGCGAACAAGTTGTAGGTGTCAAACTTTCGGTCGTGATCTCAATCAACGTCTTCTTTGGACATATGGATGAGGAAGTCTCTTAGCCTTCTCTTGTTATCATTTCTATTTATCTAGCATACTTGAGTTTAGAGTTGATTCGTGGGTGTCATTCCATCTATTTTGGTTTACCCCTTGCTATAGATATTTTCCTCATAGAAGAATTAGCGAATCCACTGGGGAAGATCTCCCTTTTTGGGTATTGGATGATTTTTCTCCTTCATCGCTCTCCGTTTTTTAGAGTTTTTGCATCTCTTGTTGCTTAACAACCTTTATTTTTCTTTTCATCTAAGTTTCTTGGCCTGAACCCTTCCCTAGTAGTGTCTTCTTTGTGTAATCCATTGTGTAATTGGTGTCCTTAGGAAGCTCCTCTCACACTAGAGTTAAGTACGAGGTCATGTGAATTTTCTTGCAGAGATATCCCTCTAATACCTTCCTAGTGTCAGATATATTTCTTGGGTTCTATTCATAATTGTGGATTTCACTCATTCGTTTACCTCCTTGAGAGGAGGTGATTTCGATATTTGGGGATTTTATACCTCATTGATATGGTGGAACAGACTTATGATTGTTCTCTTGAGAATTGGTTATATTGTGGAGACTTTAGTTGCTTGAACTAGGTTTCCACATAGGTTACTTGCAAGGGTTATTCTGCAGGTACCCTAAGTCATATAGGGATTGGACAACACACATACTATATAAAGGATTTTCTCTCTGGAGGAATCCGACCGACTATGTTGTGAATCCCACGAGGGTCCTTATAGATGATTATGTTACCTCCACTCTATTGTTTAGGAGTCTTGTCCTCTCATGGGAAAGGCATGCCTTATTTAGCTTGGGATGTCCCTTTCATCCATTCTCTCTTGTTTGTGTGCATTTGGCATCTAGATTTAATTAGGAGTGTTCTCTTTGTATATTAGTTGGCCTTAGGAATTTACTTTGCATCAAAATTTTTGAGTCATCGTGGAGTGAGATTGTCTCCTCGTTGGTCTTGTCATCTCTTGAATCAATTACCATAGTTTGGTTTGATACTGATCTGTCTCCTAAAAGGTGTAGAATTAAAAAATGTATTACAAACATCTCCATCGCTTAGGCCCACAATCATCCTATTCTGAGTATTGTTTCAACTCTAAACTCCATTATGGTTGGTGGAACCCCCATGATTCCATCAGTTAATGCTACCTATTTCGTGAGCTTGGATCAGTCCATGGGGACGTATCCTTTTATAATTTTGAATGGTATGATTTTGTCATCATCGATATTTGTTCCCCCTGACACCTTTTTTATGGGGATGACTTGTTATAGTACTCATTTGATGTTGAATATGACTCAATGCATGTCATCCTCCTTTCCAACACCCAACATCGACGCTAGTTTTGGGATGAGGGTCACTTTTCCTCCTTTTAATCCTTTCCCAATTGGTTGGGGGAATATCCCTCAATCATTTACTATGATGCAAAGTCTGAATCCTCCTTCCTCTAGATCCAAATATAGCTATAATTTTCAAGGGTGGAATGCACATATAGGCAATGTTACTACTTCATATATCTCGCCCATCTATCCATCATCTACAATGAAATTTTCTATGAATGATCCTTTTATGGAAAATCCTCCTCCAACCTATGATATTATATCAGGGTGGAACCCATTCTCTAATATTAGAAACCCCCTGCACGAAGTTCCTTCATTAAAGGGAAATGTATATCCTCACATCGATAATCTGTATACTATCACTTTCTCCTCACATGCGTTCCCATCTATAATGATACCTTAACATCCTTTCATATCACCAACCTTTTCTAGTCATGTTTGAGATAGGTCAACAACCTATGCAAGTCATGTTGAACACCTACAACCAACCACTACAATTCATGGTGGGGGAACAACTCTAGTCACTACTATTCACATTGTAGAAACATCACCAACCTCTGCAAGTGAGGTTGAAGATCAACTACTAGCCTCTGTAAGTCATTCTGGGAGCATGTCACCAACCACTACAAGTAATGTTTGGGGAATTTATATGATTGAGAAGCCTATATGTATAGGATGTAATTGAAAGTTCCTTTGTATATTTTGCAAAGGAGGTCACCTAACTCGTTTGTGCCTTGCTACTATCATGGTATAAGAAGCGTGGTCCTTGTCTGATGGCCATTCAGGTTCTGAGTCATATTTGGTTTCCAAACAATCTGACCCTTCATTAATTGATGCAATGGTCATTCCGATGCAATCTTTGGCCAATCCCACTCTTATTTTGGCGAGTGATGCATATATTTACCATGTTGTCTCACCTCCTATTCAACTAGTTGTCGTGTCGATGCAATATTCTGTCGACACCACTCATGTTTTTGGGGGTGATGCATCTTTTGACCATGTTGTTTCACATCCTATTCAACCAACGATTGAAGAAGTGGTCATTTCGATGCAATTTTTGGTCGATCCCACTCTTCTCTTGGAGAGTGACAAGTCTAAAGAAGTGACATTGTCGATGCAATATTCGACTAATTTGACTCTTCTTTTGGGGGGTGATGCACCTTTCAACCATGTCCTTAGCATTTCTAGTTATGTACCTTATGAACAAGGGGACATTCCACTCTCTTCGAGTATGCTCCCTCCAAGTCTCGGGATGGTTTCCTTTTATTATAATGATCTTGTAGAGATTTACCTTCCTTATTCTGCATCCTTCTAGATAATGGGCGTTTATCGATATATTGTAGATGAAGGATCCTCTAGAAGTATTTTATCCTCCTTGACTTGGAAAGTTTTGGGTTCTCCCAATTTTGTTTCATCTACCAATGAGATGATGGATTTCGAAAGAAGACCTCCATGGGATCCTTGGCCTCCCCCATCATATGTTTCTTAGAAAAACATCCTAGAGTCTTAGTTAAGATCTTTTGAGACTCCTAAAAATGAAAATATTGTCGAGTGAACTTGTCGCTTTCACACTTGTTAAATGGATTTGAAAGGACGTCTATTTTGGTATAAGTTTAACCCTTTTCTAGACCAAATACACTACTTATAAAAAACAAATACTCTAGTCACCATTGGTTAGAAGAGTTCTCCTGGGTATTATTTTATACCTTTTCGGGCCTAGGGGACTAAATCTATGAAAATGACATTTTTTAGTTAAGTTGTAATTGCATGCCATTATGTTGCCTAGATTGTTGAGCCTAATGTGGGATCCCTCTTTTTAATTATAAGCCCTTTTTTCGCTAGCAATTCTCAACATTAGCCAAGCAGTTCCTTCTATATATCCTTTGCAACTTGACATCTCTTTACCTATAGAGGAAACATCCCCCAGAGTTTCCATGTCCCACATGCACTTCCCTCCATTGACCATAGGTATCTTTCGCATTTTAGAACAAGTTTCTTACTCATGACACTCATTTCCTCTCCTATATCATAACATTTATTTTCCTATGAAAGAACCAAAAAAAGATAGGAAGGAAAATAATATTATCTCCTATCCGTAGTGGTCGTGTCGCCTTTAAACAAAGAAAAAATTCTTGAGTTCATTTCATCCAAGGTTTGGTTTTAACATGACCTTGGGAAGCTGACCTCGTTACTTAGAGTATACTCCTCTGACTAGTTACTCTTCTAGTCCCTATGGAGAGTTTGTTGATGCCTCCTATGTCACAAACTTTTTTCAATGTTTAGTCATAATTCTATGATTCCTAAGTTATTTATATGTCTCATTCTATGGTTCAAAGGAATTCTAAACCTATGTCATCGACTTCTCAGAACTTTTGAATTTGCATGTTGGATTTTCCCTTACTAGTGAACCTCAAAATCACACGAAGTTGTTGTCATACCTTGCACCCTGGGCCTAATTTCATTATTGGTAGGTGACCTTGAACCCAGTAGTTGTCATCACTCTATTGGTCACTGATTGGGGGGTTTCCATTTTGTTCGATGATAGGAAGTATATTCACACATTGGGATTCATGCAGTATCTTGGATTCCATTAGACCCTATTGATGGTTTCCTCACCTTTGTCAGCATTTTTCATTATTGAATGCTAGTTAGAGGGTCTCTTTCATGTGATACTTGCATCTTGTGCATGCGAGAGATGCACATGGTCAGTGGTTCGTGAACATCCTATTCATTAAATCTCTTCCTAACAATCAATCTATTTCTTTGTACCTCACACTGGATGATGAGATATTCCTTAATTCTCTCCTTTCAGTGGGTCTCCTTCCATAAACTTCAACTAATCTATTTTGGAATTGAGATCTAGAGTTATATTAGTAGTTAGAGGCTTTTAGTCATTAGTGGCAGGTTCTCCTCCCATTGATAGTTGGGAATACACTATTGTCTCTTGATCGATGGATTCTTCAAGTGTTCGACCTCAACACCCTTATTCATACTTGTGGAATGTACTCAGTGCCTTGACACCTACTTTGATTATTCGTGGGTTGTCTCACATTTTTTAATGGTATACCTCAATGACTGGTGATCAAACAAAGTTTCATTGTGTTCAAATTCAAACCCGTTATTCATAATATGTAGACTTTCACCTTTGGAAAATAGTGTAGAAGACCACTAGTTCACAGTAACGGATCTCATATATGTTGTTGTATTTCATCAGACCAATACCTATATGACTTCAGTGATTATGCAAGATTAGATTATACTTGATTGTATACATATATATTTAGTTGACTTTGAGACTAGACTCCACTATGTCTCACTCATGACTATGACATCAAATGGCATATGTCCACATTGTATTGCCTATTCATGGCCATGAACAACTATTTGATATATATCAACATGCATCTGTAGTGTAATTTAGTTCGGAAGCGATGTGTATAGAGTAAAGATGAATTGTAATATTCTTAGGAATCCAGTTGGGTCCTCATTACTCCACTTCTAGGAATTATAATGTATTTCAGCCATCACATTTGCTTCTTTGACCTAACACATTAGGGTGAGTTTGTTATAGAATTTTTTTCCAGACTCCATGCATATTTATTTGATGTCCTTCCATTTCCCTCTACAGACTTAAATTCCCCTTTTTCTCACACCAGAGCTAAAAATACATATTTTTTTCCATATATGTGACCTATAGTTAGAAAACTCGTGTATATGTATATTGCTCCATTACAGCCCGCGTACATTGGGTTTTGTGCTCAAAAATTAAAAATATGTCGGGTTTCCATGCCATGTCACAATATCCATGATCCTTTACCATCCATATACTAGAAACTCTCTGGCCCGACCCTTCAATTCCATTTGGAGGCTATAAATTGAGCCATATACAAGCCTTTGAACATACACCATTGAGAAAAAAGACACTCTGGATAATTTTCACTTCATATTGAGTCTACATCCCTTTTTTCTTCAAAGCACAAACTCTTTGTGTTCATCCTCCAAGCTCTTCTTATATTGATATGGAGAACCTCATTGAATCCTACTACTGGTGATCTTTCCTTTGTGGAAGATTGAAGTGGTGAAGGCCCATCTAAAGGGACTCTTGCATTTGTGGAATATTGAAATGATGAAGGCCCATCTGGAGGGACTTAGTTTCTTGGTTCTGATATGTCTCGTTACAAAAGTTTTTCACCTATGTAATTATATTGATTACATGAATAGAAATACTGTTTTCTTGTCCAATTATAGGTTGAAAATATTTACATTAATTTCAATGGGCATATTTTCATACATTTCAATGGATTATGCTAGTTTATAAGCTAACATTCTATATAATTTCTATATTCTTGTATATATTGGTTGTTGAGTACAAGTTTCAGTAATCAATCTTTCATTTGTGAGCTCAATCGAGCTCTTCTTAGAACGTCCAGTCGAGGTAGGATCTTATCCTTCTCTTGTTAGCATTTCTAGTTATATAGCATACTTGAGTTTAGAGTTGATTTTTGGGTGTTGTTCCTTCTATTGTGGTTTACACCTTTCCATAGATATTTTCCTCATAACAATAGAAGATGGGTATAAATCACCAACCACTCCCCCAACCAATAAAAATGGAAATAAACTCTGTGAAAACAACTTAAAGGCCAAGGGTACCATTATGAGTAGTCTAGTTGATTTAGTCTTTGTCAAGGTTATGTTGATAGTGCAAAGGATCTTTGGGATAAACTCCAAAAAAATTATGAAGGAGATGCCAAAGTCAAGGGAGCTAAGATTCAAATATTTAGTGCTAAGTTTGAGAAATTGAAGATGAATGAAGATGAAGACATTGCAACCTACCTTCTGTGATTTGACAAAATTGTTAACATTATTAAGGGATTGGGAGTGGAATTTGATGAATCAATAGTTTTTCAAGAGGTATTAAGGTCTCTTCCTATGAGATTTGATCCTAAAATATTATCCCTGGAAGAAAGAGAAGATATTGGTACATTAAGCATGGAAAAGATACATGGAATATTTACAGACTATGAAATGAGAACAAAACAGGAGAACCCAATCATGAAGGAAGCAACTTTCAAGGCATCTAAGAAGACAAAGAAGAATAAAAATCAAAAGTGAAAACTAGGTTACAGCTGTAGTGATGATTCAGATGAAGATGAAGAGATGGAGAACTTTGTAAGGAAATCACTAGTACCAAGATAAATGACTACTTTGGTCACGGGATAATAACTAAACTAAAAAAGACCAAGATAAATGACCAAATTTGGTCATGAGATATAACTAGACTAAAAATGAGCACATAAAAATTGGTTATTTATTTGGTCATATTTAGTTGTGTCACTCCGACAATGGAAAATTACAATTTTGACAATGAATTTGTACAATTTACTAAATTCTAACACTGCAAATAGATTCGAAGGGTTGTTAAATCCATATGCAATGTTATAATTTAGTAAATTGGAGACCCCCTCATGTGTCACAACTCAACAATTGACACCAATTTAGCTATCATGACGATATCCTAGCGAGATATGTCTTACATATCATCACCTTGAAAATTCCCTTAGGAACTAATTACTTTGAACTAGACCCAACCATGGGAAACTACTCCATATAGTCAATTATTAGACTTTAAATTTCACATTGAGAGATTTAATTCGGGGGGCTTAGGCAAGAGATAATTACTTTGAACTAGATCCAACCATGCAAAAAAACTATTCCATATAGTCAATTATTAGAATTTATATTGCACATTGAGATATTTAATTCAGGGGACTTAGGCAACTGACACCAAATTAGCAATATGTCAAGGATACCTAGTTCATATTTCATAAGTCGAGGAGATAGTTTGCCAAAAATTTCAATGTTGGTCCATTTGCTTGTCATTAAGCATTATGTTATGTATATGTATATGTATATGTATATGTATATGTATATATATATATATGAGTTGTCTAAACATTAGATCTTTTGAACATTTTCACTGGAACTCAATGAAATATATATTGGTGAAATCATCAATTTTGGTTGTTTAAATTACATTTTTGAATGCATGAATGGATTCAACACCCTGAAAAACCCCTAGGACACTTCAAATATCTAGGTTCATTGACTCAAATATGGATTTCCAACAATTTTTGGATGGATTTCTAACAAATTTGATTGGAAAATATGCTTGTAAAAACACCAAAAAGTCAAACATTTAGAGACACGTTTTGTTTATTTTGAAAAAAAATTAAAAATAGAAAAATAAGCATACGAATAGGGCTTGGAACCCTTCCCCTTTTATTCAACAACCATGGCTTCCCAGGATTCTATGACAGAGGGCAACAAAAAATCCTATTCCAATGAGAACCACAAGATATTACACAACTAATTCCCTGCCTCTGGCCAGACAAGTCATCCTCCTTCTCCTTCATGAGAATCAAAATATGATGACGAATTGGGTACTTCAACACCACCATAGAAAACAAACAAACAACACAAGAAAGACAAGAAGACGAAGAAGAAACCATCACCACTGGATTCCATTTCTAGCAAAATGGCTTCCATTAAAATGTCGGTGAAACATGACAAAGAAGAGCAACAAAAAGAAGAGGAGGAGAATGATGGAATTTGTGAGCCTAAATAAGAAAACACTTCACTCTATTTAGAAAGAAATCCCTCCCAAAGAGAACAAAAAGAAGAAAGTGTCGAAACAATAACCCGTCAGCACATCGCTTTTGCCACATAAATCCTCTAAGAAGGTTACTCGGGTATGGAATCCTAAAGACCAGCTTGATTTCTTCAATGGGATTTTGGCTTGCTACAAAAGAGGTAAGGTTTTACCCAAAAACATTGCTCCTTTTTAAGACCACATTAGGAATACTATGGACAATCACTTTAATAATCGACGAGTTATTGACAAGTCTAGCTGTTGGAAGGCCAAGTTTCGGGCATACAAGGATAATATGAAGGAAAATACTTTAAATTTTAAGAGAGAACATGAGGCATCCATGTATAATATTTGTAATCAGTTGTGGCGTGGCTTGGATAAGGGTGGTTTTGGGAATAAAGATATTGATGAGGATCATAGCATTGGTGGTGGTGATGTGGAAAATGTATGCAAAGATGGGTCTAAAAGTTAGAAAGACAGGGCTATGAATATGGCATAGAATGTTTCTAATGGATTGGATGAGCACAAAACAAGGAAGTTTGTTATGATGAGTCAAGAATTATGCAGTCAGTTTCGCGAAGAAAGGGATGCTACGGTGGTTAGGATAAAAAATGTTGCAGTGATGATCTTGAAGGAGTTTGAATTGAAGAAAATGGAGACGATCGAACATCACTTCAACAGTAGGACTAATCATCCTCAACCCCCAGACAATGAGATGATAAATGGGTTTCACTCTGCAAGAGGGGCTCCAGTTATGAGTAGAGTGAACGCTTGTGTTATAGAGCACGCAGGGCAGCTAAATTATTAGAAAATTGATCATATTTTCAAAGTGGAAAGTCTTTTCAATTTGAGATTTATGGACTAGGGTTTTGGAATATTATCAATGAAAGATTATGCATTTTTTTATGTTAGTTAGAAATATTATGAACAAACCTTTTCAAATATTCTTCAGTGTTAAATTTGGACATGAAATTTGTATCCGAGTTTTACAGGTTAATGAGATCACCTATAGTTTGGAGGTGCATATTAAGAGAAGTTGGGCTTAGTGAGGCTCAAAATTAGTTGCAATGGGTGACACCTCAAAATCTTCAGCTCATGGTATGCTATTTAACTAATTACCTTGTTTTACCAGTTGATTATAACAATAACCAGATCTTGAATGCCATTATTTTTCTTCGTTCTAGTTGAGAGTTTGGTTTCTATGTTGATTGTTCAAGTAGTTTGATTAGGCCGAATGTTCATGTTGTTATCACTTTGTAATTTCCTTTGTATGTAGAAGAAAATTTCATAGGTAACCTTCAAACCAACTTTTAGATTGGAAGCTAGCCCTTCCAATATTGAGAGGGATCTCTTTGTTATAACTCAATCAAGACTTATTCCAATCCAGAGAGGGATCTCTCTATTATAACTCAATCAACACTGATTCCAATCCAGAGAGGGATCTCTGTAATGTCCCTTTCCAAATAGGAGCTCCAGAGAGGAGGCCTAATGGTCTAAACCACCTTGTTAGACTATATCCAAGGCCAGAAAAGGGGTTAACAAGGTTACTAGAGGTCACTCCAGTCAAAGGTGTTATGTTTGAAAAGTGACATTGAGCTAAAAATAGTTAAAAGTGCTTTTAAGTCATTATGAGATAAAAATAGAACATATGAGCTAAAATTAGAAGTCAACAATGAATTAGGGTTTCAACAGTGAATTAGGGTTTCAACAGTGAATTAGGGTTTTGGAAAACTATAAGAGAAGAGTCAATGACCTAATTCATCATTATGAAGATTATGAATTGTCATTGAGGTGAGAGGTGCATATCAGGAGAGATAGGTCAGTGGATTTGAGGAGGAAGACACGAGTTGGATGATTTCAATTTTGAGAGACACACCCTAGTCACCGAGAAGATCACACAGGTCTTCCATCATTCTTCAGCAATAGTTGCGTAGGGTCCAGCAGCAAGGGCACAATTATCCAGGGTGAGGGCGCATCTCCTGAGGAGGTTCATGGAATCGATTTCTCCCATCCAGGGAGAGTTCAAATATTCCCCTCCAACCCAATTGAGAGGAAGGCAAGGCTCATATTTGGCCTAGTTACTCATCATATTCCAACGGAGGAATCATCNGGAATCACTAGGACGCATTTTTCCAGTGAGAGAGGGGCGCATTCCCCTAGGGGGATCCATCCGGGGTCCAGACCCACCAGCACAGGAACCAGTCAGTTACCAGGCCTGTGAGCTAGAGAAGGGAGCACCATTTGGGATAGTTTCCAAGACATTACAAGAGGTATAGACGCTAGGGTTAACTTTCCAGACTTCCATCACTTATCGTACAAGCTGCCATAGTTCCAGCTAATCCATTAATCCCGCACTGCTCATCTATTATCGGGTATTATCATTTAGTTTTATTATTATATTGCAGATAATATTTGTTTTTATTTTGATCTAGCCGAGTGATTCATTTTATTTAGCCTCATTCGGCCTTTGTACTCTACAGAGATATCATAATATAAAAATTGCATTCCTTTTTCGCATTTTTTATTTGTACGATCATTTATATGATGTAAATGATTAATCCTACACACACATTAGAAGCATTTCCTATACTAGCCAAGTTATTAACATTACAGTGGTATCAGAGCTTTAGTCTTGCCAGCCTGTGACTAAAGATGATGAGTGCAACATAAGACCTAGAGGGTCGGGAACACGTAGGTGATAAATATGTCACTTACAACAGGCATAGGGAAAGAGGGTCTAGTCCTAAATTTTCTCCTTTTCCTCATAGCTCAGAGGAAGGTGAAGAGGCACACATAGAAGCAGAGAGAAGGGCAGAGCGTGAGCTTGAGCACGAGGCTGAGCACGACGCAGAGAGGATGCTAGGAGACAAATATGAGCAAACAAAGGGCAGTGGAAAGCCCCCCATGGAACCGGAGACATATTTCATGTAGGTTATCAACGATATGTTAGCTGGTCAGTGGGCCATGTCTCAAGACTTGGCATAGGTGGTTGATAGATTGGCTAGAGTGGGAACCTCAGAAACACAAGCCCCGCATGCAGCATAGGGGAACTCAGAAGTAGGCAATAGACCCTAGTCACCCACTCGAACATACACCTCTGCAAGTAGGATTCCCAAACCCTTGTTTCCCAGTTTCCAGAGGGCATCCATGGTAGCAACACAATCATCTATAACACAGAGGATGCCCACTCATGCAGAGGATATAGAAGAGTATCGGAGGGAGTATGCAACATTGGGTTGTGAATTCCATTAGGACATGACCCTAGTCTAGTATTGTGGACTCAGACTCAGGAACCACCCTAGAGAGCTACAAAGAGGAGGACCACAAAAACAACAGGGGCATAACATGGATTTCATCCAAAAAGTTGGTAAATTCACCATACCTTCTTTCTACGGATCATCCAAATGCACCGCGAGAGATTGGGTACAGAGGTTAGGCACATACTACAAGCTCAATTAGATGACCGAGACATAGGATATCATTTTCGCGACCTTACACTTGGAGGGTGAGGCACACAAGTGGTGGTATGATGAATTGGTGACATTGGGTCACAGTTGCATCATCTCATATAGGGATTTCACAGAGAGGCTCATGGACAAGTTTGATAGGAGGTATCCTAAGATCCACTTCAGGGATCTATCCCAGTTGAGACAAACTTGCACAACAAAGGCATTCATCATAGAGTTTCAGTGGGTATCCGTGGCAATGAAAGATATATCAGAGCACATGCTGATCATGCTATTCAAAGAGGGACTCACATATCCTTTGAGAGGATGGGTGAAGACATACAAGCCTCCCACCTTGCAGGATGCCATCCTTCGCACTCAATATTTGGCAGACTCGATGCCAAAGACTAAATTTTTTTCCAAACCCTTCGTACCCCAGAAGGATCAAGACAAAAATCCATTATAGAGAGAATGGAAGGGCACGGAGAAGTTGGATGATGAGACTAGGAGAGAGCTTATGAGGAAGAATATTTGCCTCAACTGTAGAGACCCTTGGGTCCCAAGCCATAGGTGCATGTGCAAGGGAGAGATTCATTATATTGAGGTGGAAGTAGAGATTGTGGACAATGAGGAGGAGGAGCAGGACAATAGATCCACTAGCTCAGAGGAGGATTCAACATAGGTAGAGGTGAAACCTCCCCGTAGACCACCGACACTGACATGAGCCCATCCTCCAGTAGTCCCATAGCTGCCTGAGTAGGCTAACAGGAGGAAACCAGCAAAGGGAGGAGTCATAGCGACCCTTTCTGGTGTTCCCAAGTATGATACCCTCCAGATCAGAAGGACTATTCAGGGGCAACATGTATTCTCCCTGATAGATGGTGGGGTGGCCAGCAACTTCATTGGTGCTTCACTCTTATCGAGACAGGCACTTCAGACATAGGAGTTTGAGGGGTTTGATGTTGTAGTAATAGATGGCCACATAGTGGAGTGTCTAGACAGAGTCCCAAACTTGGACGTAAAGTTAGGCAACTACACAGTGAGAGACACATTTTATGTGGTTGACCTATCTGACACAGATGTGGTGTTGGGAGTCCATTGGATGATTACCTTGGGAAAAATCACCACCAATTACCAAACCTTGGAGATGGGTTTCAGAGACCCTGATGGGAAGAAGGTTGTTCTAAGAGGTATGTCGACAGGAGCACCCAAGATAGTTTCAACCAAGAGGATGGAGAGGATATTCAGACATGGGGAGGTAGCATATGCCACCGAGTTTTTGATCACTACGCGAAAGGATTTAGAGGGTCGACAACAATATCATACAAAGATCAAAAATTTGTTGGGACGACATCAACAGGTTTTTGAGTCGATTCCACTAGGGAGACCACCTGATAGGGGGTTTGAGCACACCATTGAGTTTAAAGAGGGGGCCAAACTGATGATCACCCACCCCTATCATCATCCTAGGAGGTTCAAGGATGAGATAGAGAAGGTAATCAAGGAATTGCTAGCAATGGGACACATCAAACTGATCAACAGTCCATTCGCTTCTTCAGTTGTCTTAGTTCTGAAAAAGGATGGCACCATGAATATGTGCATTGATTACCGAGCCTTGAACAAGAAAACCATCAGGAATTGATATCCTATCCCAAACATTGACAAGTTTATGGATGAACTGCATGCAACATTTTTCTTCTCAAAGATTGATCTACACTCTGGGTCTCACCAGATCAGCATCCGAGAGGACATAGAGAAGACGACATTTCGAGTTCCTGGTTATGCCTTTTGGGATAACCAATGCACCCTTGACATTCTAGTCTTGCATGAACCACATATTAAGGGATCAGTTGAGGAAATCAGTCTTGGTTTTCTTCGAAGACATCTTGGTCTACAACAAGACATGGAAGGAGCATACGAGGCACTTGGATGAGGTATTTATCAGCATGAATGCACAGTCATTATATGCCAAAGAGTCCAAGTGTGAGTTCGGTATGAAATAGTTTCTTTACTTAGGCCATATCATCAGTGCACAGGGGGTACAAGTGCACCAGGAAAAGATCAAGGCCATTTTGGACTGGCCAATGCCCAGGAACGTAACAGAGTTGAGGAGTTTCTTCGGGCTGTGCAACTATTACAGGTGGTTCATCTAAGGTTTTTATCATCTTGGAGCACCACTGATGGATCTTAAAAAGCATGGGGCTTTCATCTGGACCGAGGAATCATGGAAATCCTTTGATCACATGAAGGAAGTCATGAGCACTTGTCCAGTGTTGGCATTACCAGACTTCACCTTTCCATTTGTACTAGAGTGTGATGCATTTGGCGAGAGTATCGGGGCAATTTTGATGCAGTAAGGACACCCCATTGTATTCGAGAGTAGGAATCTCAGTCAACCTTAGAGGTTGTACTCCATTTATGACAAGGAGATGTTGGCAATCATGCATGCCTTGACCAAATTCAAACAATATTTGGTGGGTAGAAAATTCAAGGTCAAGACAGATCACAACAACTTGAAGTAATTCCTTGAGAAGAAGGACTTTAATGAGCACCAACAGAAATGGGTGATGAAGGTACAGGCATTCAAATTCGACATAGAGTATGTCAAGGAGAAGAATAACATTGTGGTTGATGCACTATTGAGGAGACCTGTGCCCTGTTCTTTGATGGAGATTTCAACAGATTGGAAACCCCACTTGTTAGTGGAATATTCCAAGAACAAGTTCACTTGTGAGGTGATGGATGGAAAAGTACATGATGACAGGTAGAGGGTCATTGACGATGTCATATTCTACGATGATAGAGTCTACTTAGTGCCATATTCAGGGCTGAAGAAGAAGATCCTCACAACAGTTCATGATTCACCACTAGCAGGCCATCATGGGTTTTTCAAAACCTACAGACAGATCAGAGAAAGGTTCTCATGGAAGGGCCTCAAATAGGAAGTTATGAGACACATCAGTGAGTGTGTGAATTTCTAGTAGAACATGTCAGAGCATGCTCTTCCAGCAGGGCTACTTCAACTACTCCCCATTCCAGAGTAGAAATGGGAGAGTATATCGATGGACTTCACCACAGGACAACCCAAGGTCCAGGGTAAGGACTGTATCTATGTAGTGGTCGACAGATTGACCAAGTTTGGTCACTTCTATGCCATACTGATAGAGTACAACGCAATGCAGGTAGCCGAGCTATTCTTCAAGGAGGTCTTCAGACTTCATGGGTTGCTGAGGAACATCGTCAGTCGTAGGGACAATCAATTCATGGGGACATTCTGGAGAGAGTTGTTTCGGTTGGTGGGGACAAAGATGACACCCAGCACTAGCTATCACCCTCAGATAGATGGACAGACTGAGATTGTCAACAAGTGGGTTGAAGGATATTTGGGGAACTATGTAGGTGGACAACAAAGAACATGGGTAAAGTGGCTACATCTAGGAGTGCATTGCTACAACACCACTTTCCACATGTCCTTTGGTATGACACCCTTCCGAGAATTGTACAGATATGATGCTCCCACTTTGGTAGACTTGTTTTTTGGGGAGAGAAGATCTCCCAAGGCCAAGGATTGGATCATAGAGAGTCAAGAGATTCTCAAGCTACTGAAAGAGAACCTGTAGAGGACACAAAACTGACAGAAGATGAGTGCAGACATGCATAGGATAGAGTGCAACTTTGAGGTTGGGGATTTGGTTTTCTTGAGACTCCAACCTCACAGACAGACATTTATGAAGAAGAGTGGGTCTGAGAAGATCAAGCCTAGATTTTATGGCCCTTACAGGATCATGCACCGAATAGGCGAGGTTTCTTATGAGTTAGAGCTTCCACAGGGGAGCAAGATTCATAACGTGTTCCACATATCTTTCCTCAAAACGATAGTGGGACAATTCATTAGCACATTAGAGGAGCTTCCCCCATTGAATGAGGAGGGACAGTTGGAGTTAGTTTCAGAGGAGGTTTTTGCATTTCGGGAGAAGAAACTGAGGAGCAGGGTCATCACAGAGTGTTTGATCAGATGGAGAGGGCTTCCAGTAGAGGACGCTACTTGGGAGAGTGAGAAGATGTTGCAGCACCCTGGACTGGTATTGCTTGAGGACAAGCAACTTCGGGAAGGGAGGACTGTAATGTACCTTTCCAAATAGGAGCTCCAAAGAGGAGGCGTAATGGTATAAACCGCCCCGTTAGACTATAGATAGGGCTAGAAAAGGGGTAAACAGGGTTACTAGAGGTCACTCCAGTCAAAGGTGTTATGTTCAAAATGTGACATTGAGCTAAAAATGGTTAAAAGCGCTTTTAAGTCATTATGAGCTAAAAATAGAACAAATGAGCTAAAATTAGAAGTCCACAGTTAATTAGGGTTTCAACAATGAATTAGGGTTTTGGAAAGCTATAAGAGAAGAGTTAGCGACCTAATTCATCATTATGAAGATTATGACTTGTCATTAAGGAGAGAGGCGCATCTCACGAGAGATAGTTCAGTGGATTCTAGCAGGAAGACACCACTTGGTTGATTTCAATGTTGAGAGACACACCCTAGTCACCGAGAAGATCACACAGGTCTTCCATCATTCTTCAGTAGCAGTTACGCAGGGTCAAGCAGCAAGGGTGCACTTATCTAGGTTGAGAGCGTAGCCCCTGAGGAGGTTCAGGGAATCGATTTGTCCTATCCAGGGAGAGTTCAAAGATTCCCCTCCGACTCAGTCTAGAGGAAGGCAAGGTGCATCTTTTTCCTGGTTCCTCATCAGACTCTGATAGACGAATCATCTAGGGCGCATTTTTCAGACTTGGAAGTGAGACACTTTTGGTGGGCACATTCAGGATTCCCGAGCGAGCATTAGATCAGATTCAGTGAGACCCTTCTGACCATCCATTGAAAATGGAGTCAAAACTATCAGTTGATTGGATCAATAACTGGTTATTGAAGAGTTCAAAAAGGGGCAAGGTAGGTGATGTCTCAAGTTATATATCGTTGAAGTATGAGGGAGGGAATTAAGACTAACAATCATTATACTTGGAGCATGAGACACAAGATTAATTCTAGAGTAAAGCAGAGTAAGCAGTGAGAACATTTAACCATCATGAAAACAAAGCATCATAAAATGAATTCTGTAATCATTTACCTTAGGTTAAACATTGAAGATTGAAAAGATTAAATGAAAGAAATTAGATGAGGACGCATACACATAGGAGATATCACAAAACTTGAAACTATCAACACACGAGTCCCTGCTTAAAACAATTATGCACTTCTCTATTGATCCAGACTGAATAGTCAACAATTTACATACAGAATAGCCATTCCTTTTTCACTCGAACCAACCAAGTGTTCATCAATTTTACAAAGTATAAAGCCATAGCTCATCTCCTAACTCAGGGATTCGAGCTGAACTGCTTTCCTAATAATATACTTAGTTACATCAGAGTAGGAACTAATCCTAAACTAACTACTGCGTCTTTGGGCTCATTTTGTTGACTTAATAATTGCATACAAATCGTAAAAAATACATGAAATTTGTGGCAAAATGGAAAGTTCTTTGAATTCTGGAGTCAACGTATATAACCTGGCACAGCTGGAAGTCAATTCATGTGTTGATGTGTCACTTTGATACACTTTCGCAGAGAGATGACACTGCGAAAGCTATGTTTCTTTACATAAATAACAACACATGAGATGAAGAGGAATTGAACAATTCCAAAATCATTTCTTTCTTCAACAGGCCACACCTTAGTTAGAACAACAATCTCAAGCTCCAAGCCTTCCAAAGATTGAACATGTACTTGGGATTCATCGTCTCTGAGAATATGACCAAAAAGAACTTGACGTTCTTTAACAAAATATATGATATCCCGGTTGAACCTATTAGTTTCCTCAAGAAATTTTGAGACATCGACCAATGAAATCTAACAAAACATAACGACACAGTCGCCAAAAAGAAGTCTTCTTCACATTTTATGTCACTTGCACTTGAAGTCAACTTTGTAGGCTGCTTACTTTGTTTCAAAACAAGATTATCTAAGCCTTCCTTATCATGCTGAAACCAAATAAAAACTATAGTTGTCCATGCTATGAAATCATATATGTGCAAACAACAAGCAGAAGCAATAGAAACATATGTGATCCAACTACAAATCTACAGCTTCCAATGATCAACAAAAGAATAAATGTATTGATAGGTTGAAGATTCATTTGTTCATAGACATCATTGGTCTCCACATGTAACATTGTGAAGCTGAAAATCAAATTGGAGGAGAGATTGTGGTAGTCTAGAATATATCCATTTGTTTCCTTCTACATTGACGAAGTTACCTATTCGCTATGGCCTCATGGAAAATACACCACCAAGCTCCCACTGGCGACAATGAAACAAGAGGTCCTACGCGGGCATGGAAAAGTTCAGAATTAATGCTCCTCCTTTATCTTTATGTTTCAATCGTCCTTGAATTCTGCAACAATTTGTAGAATCTCCAACTGACGAGAGAGATCAAACCCTTCCGGTTACTTCATTCCCAGTGCGAGCTTTGAATTTGGAATATTGGGATAGAGATGGCACGCTATGACAAAAAAACCGGACAAGTGATTTTTCTCTGGTTTTGTGCATTGCTGTCAACCATGGATGGGTGAGCAGTCAATTTATGAAGATGTTACAAAAGCAAGTGTCGTTGGATTATGAAGATGATAAAGAACCATCATGGAAGAATGTTTTGGACGACGTAGTGTGACATAATGGTAGTAGCTCGGCGGTCTCTCCATTGGCATACTTCCCCTTGGAACTTGGCATTCGAACTGGAAACGTGGCGTTCTCTCCCCTGCTGGTGAAAACCTGGGCATTGTTGAATCCTCGGGCTCGGCTTTAATGGACACACAAAAAACCTCTTGACAACTGTAAACTTACCTTATCATCTGGATGTTCGACAATTGGTGGAAAAACTAAATAGCATAGCTTCGGCATGAATGCCATATTGCCAAAAACCTGTGAATACCAACGCGTGGATCATGAGACTTGCGCGATCGTGGGCTCCTCCTTCTTAGCCCTCTGTGTACTTTTGGCGCTGCGTCTTGTTTTTTATTTCATGGGATAAATCCCACAATAGCTTGGTGAAAATATATAAAGGTGCTTATATGCACCAACAACTATCACGGCGTCGTGTACACATAATCCTCCTATTCTTCCCTTGCCTTGTTAATGAACCCGAGAGCCAAATTTGGATTTAAAACCAATTTATATTTGCCAAACCTAATAATTTTTGCAACCAATTCCAATTTTTTTTGGTTCGATACATTGGCGCTATGAAATGACAGGTTTTACGAGCGCTACGAAATGACCAAAGCCTCAAGAGCACAACGAAACTTGCAGGTTCCTGTTCGCTGCAAAATGTTCCTATTCGCTGTGAATTATGAGTGATAACACATGGTTGGTTCATGGTTTCTATTTTATGTGGTTGAGTATTTTTCC
>SNQJ01S0001039.1:45674-65926 GCA_010110895.2 Picea sitchensis
TTAATTTTAGTTTTAATATTATATATATATATAAAATTAAAGTTTTGGTGGTTTCAGAAGTGAGAACGAAAGAGGGAACCGGGATTCAAACCTTGCTAGAAAAATTGTCTGTACATGGTCACAATTTGATTAAAATTATATATTAAATAATTTAATTCAATAAAATTAAAATTTATGGTTTGTTAAACTATATAGTAAAATTTAAATTTTTATCCCCTATAAGGTTATTAAGAAAACTAATTCTGTATCTCCCTCATAGAGAGGTAAAATTTCCTTCATAAATAGTCAAAACAATTGGGGCGAAAAGTAGCTTGCAGCCATGATAGTCACCTTTAAAGAATCATCCCATATTTTTAGTACGACATTCTAGAGCACGAGAGACTCCTAATAAGCACGGAAACATGTGTCAAAAGAGAGGCCTAATTGGAGCCCTCTGGGGCCAAATCAAGACAAAAAAGGGAAACCCATTTTAGCTACAAGAATGTAGGGTTGTAGAAGTCCTTCAAATTTGGTGTTCAACCCAGATTTGTGATTTAATTGCAAATTTTTCCTTGATCAAACATCCAACCAACCTTTTCCCCTCAAACTATATGGGGCCATATCTCTCTCATATGGAGCCCAATTTGTGCCAAATGAAAGACATCGGAAAGGTGGTGAATAGAGATGCAGTATGTCAGCAAAAGAAATCAAAATTATGGTAGTTTTGTTTGAGGTAACAACCTGGCAGGTTCAAGCCCAAGGGGTCCCTTAACCCAATCAGGCCTACATTGAATCCTTCCTTCATTAGATTGCATGGATACTTATAGGCAGCGAAGGGGGGGTAAATTCAAGTTTGAAAAATGCCTAAATAGTGGGCATTTTCTAACATTCAGTGACCAAACCCAAGGCCCCTTTCCCTCCAAAATAGCCCCAAATTTTCCCCAACACATGGACCTTTGTCCTGGTAAATTCAGTAGCCGTTGATGGCTTGGGATTCCATGAATGCCACCTTATTTACAATTGAAAAATAAAGAATCCATCATAGCTCCATTTGGATGACACTAAATTAGTGACCAAATAATGAGATATAAGTGACCAAACAATGAGAGATAAGTGACCAAACAAAATGACCGAAATTCACATATAAAATTTTCAAAAAATGAGAGATAAGTGACCAAAAAATGAGAGGTAAGTGACCAAAATAACGACCAAAATTCACATATAAATGAATAAATGAAAGTTTTGGTGGCTAATTTCCAATCTCTTATCATGCGAACAAAAATGTGATCATATTTAGTTTGTTCATTTATAGCTTGTCTTGTGGTCATTAATGTGGTCATATATTTGGTCATTAATCATTAATGACCAAATATATGGACAAATTAATGATAAAAAAACAAGCTATAAATGACCAAACTAAATATGAACACATTTTTGGTCACATGATAAGAGATTGAAAATTAGACACCGGTGATCGCCAAATCAAAAGTGGTCATTTATATGCGGATTTTGGTCACTTATCTCTCATTTTGTATTAGTGAATTAAAGAAAGGAACTGGAAAGTATAAAGGTATGCTTCCATTGAAATGTTTTAATTGTGGTGGTATTGGTCATTTTTCTTCTAAATGTCATCATAAGAATAAATATAGTGATGAAGAAGAAGCTTATAAGAGGGAAAATACATATCTAAAGGGAAATAAGAGAAGAAACAAAATGAAATTATTCAAGAAAATTTTATACTCAAAAGAGGACAGTTCCTCATCAGACGAGGAGGATAATGATAATAAGAGTGATTCAAAAAGAGTACCTTTCATGGAAGTAGAAGATGATTTCAAAGAAGAAGGAAACATCGATCTCAGAGTAGAGCTAATTAGTGCATTAGAAGAACTTAGGAAATAAAGAGAGAAAAACAAGTCACTTAAGGCAGAGTTAAAAATGAAAAAGGGATATTAGAATTCTAACTATGAAGAAATTGAGTAGATGAGATCACGAGTCTTAAAATTCAAATAGAAGAAGACAAAAAAATTGAGGAAGTAGTTAGAAGCGAGTTAGAAGAAAAAAAGTAAATGATTGGAAGCTTGGAAGCATAAATACTCTCTTTAAGGAAATATCTTCAGAATACAGATATGCAACAAAAGAGCACCAGAATATTGGATCGAATCATCAACAGTCAAATACCATAAAATGACAGATCTAGATGAGGATACAATCAAGTACAGAATGAGAAAGGATTGAACTCCAAGATGATATAATAGGAAGTAAAACAAAGAAGCTATGCAGAGATTGTTAGATATTTTCTCAAGAAAGAAGAATGCAAGCCCCCAAAGAATAGCATTCCATAAATAAAGAACACTCAAGAAAGAAAATTCAGAAGGAGTGCATAGCAAAGGATATCCTTTATTCCTAGGTATCAAGGGTTCTTTTATGATCATTGTTTTAATTGTGCTAATTTTGGACATAAAGTTTTACACTGCAGAGCCTATCCCAACAACATAAACAACTATGTAGGGTACTTAAATAATAGTTATCCCAGAAGATATTAATGAAGCATAAAAAATAAACCAAAACAGTTTTGGCTCATGGAACAATGAAGTAGAATGCTACAAATGCAACAATTTTGGACACATAGAAAGGAATTGTAGGTTGATTATTCCACCTAGGGAACCAAAGAAGAACATTAAGAGTCATTTATCAGAACCATAAGATATATGGAAAATAAAGAAGAATCAATGTTTTCTTTCTCTACAAGCCCAATACAAAAAATGTGATTGGTATGTTGACAATGGTTGTTCAAAGCACATGATGACATGTGACAAGAACATGCTTCTAACTATGAATAAATAAATAAATGGATCAGTTTCATTTGGAAATAATCATTCATCTAAAATTATAGGTAGAGGAACATTTAAGATTGGAATAAAAAATGTCATGACAAAAAATGTTCTACTTGTCGAAGATGTGAAACACAATCTACTTAGTGTAAGTCAAATGTGCGATCAATGACACACACTCCAGTTTGGCTCAGAGAAATGAAAAATTAGGAAAGAAGGATCATGAAAGTTAGTGGCGACAACGATAAGGAATCTGAACAACATATATTTTTTTAATGAAATTGGAAAATAAAGTTATTTCTTGGGAAAAGAAAATAATAGTTGGCTATGGCACAAAAGAATGGGTCAGCTGAACTTTGAAATTATTGTCAAAATCAATTGAAAGGAAACAGTACAAGAAATGGTTGAAAATTCAAATACAATGAATACTGTATGTAAGCATTGTCTATAGGGAAAACATACCAGGACCATGTTTAAATGAAAGGAGTACTCAACAAAAAAACCATTGGATATTGTACATATTGATCTATGTGGACCAATGAGAACAAAGGGGTTAAATGGTGAACAATTATTCATGATACCGATAGATTACTACACAAGAATGATTGGAGTTCTCTTTCTCAATAAAAATTCATAGGAATTCGAACACTTAAATATATACAAAGCGATGGTTGAAACATAGACAAACTTGAAAATCAAATGTTTGAGATCAGACAATGGTGGAGAGTTTACATCGAAATAATTCATAGATTTGTTTGGTGAACATGGAATAAATAGACAATTATCAGTAGCCATGAAACCTCAAAAAAACAAAGTCGTTGAAAGAAAGAACATGACCGTATATGAAATGGTCATAACCATGTTGAAATATTGCAAGTTGGGTAACATCGTTTGGGTACATGAAGTACATACAACAGTTCATATCCTAAAGAGAGGATTGCTCAGAACTAATAGTGATAAGACTCCCTACGAGCTATGGAAAGGAAGATCATCAAATGTGAATCATTTTAAATTATTTGGAAGCAAGTGCTATGTCAAAAGAGAAGATGGCGAGATTGGAAAATTTGACTCCCAATTTGACAAAGGCATATTTGTTGGGTACTCAAAAAAGAGAAAGGGATATAAATGTTTCAATCTAAGACTCAACATAATAGTGGAAAGCATCAATGTACAAATCGACGGATGAGTGTACATAATCCCAAAGAAAAAATCAAAGACTCAGCATAGCAATAAGGAAAAGAGGATTTGAAAGAAGAAGTGGAAGAAACAAAGTGGAAGAAGAAGAAGAGGAAATAGAAGAAGAGAAAGGGGAAAATGACCAACAAAATATTTAGATATCTCATAAAATTCCTAGCCAACAAGTGTAGAAAAATCATTCGCCATAATAGATCATTGGGAATAAAGATGTAGGAGTTGAAACCCGAAGAAAATTATCCTCACTAGAACAAAGGCATCTAGAAATATTTTCCACAGTTGACCTCAACATTTTTTAAGAAGCCAACATTGATGAACATTGGATAAATTCTATGGAAGAAGAAATGTATTAGATAGAGAAAAATGAAACATGGACACTTGTTCCAAGGCCTAAGAATAAGAACGTGATTAGCACAAAATGGGTATTTAGAAACAAGTTTAATGAGAATGGACATGTAACTAAGAAGAATAAATAAATATTATTATTCAAGGTATATGCTTAGGTTGAAGGAATAGATTTTGAAGAAACGTTTTCCCTAGTTTCCACAATGGAAACAATTACACCGATCTTGGCTTATGCATGTTCTAATAACATCAAAGTACATCAGATGGATGTAAAATCATCCTTCCTAAATGGAGAACTAGAATGATAAGTCTACATTAAACATCCAAAAGGATTTATATTGTTATAAAATGAATATTATGTTTGTAGATTGAAGAAGGAACCATATGAAATCAAACAATCCCCCGTATCATGGTATTCAACATCAGGCATGTATCTACAATAGAAATCGTTTAGGAAAGGCAATGCAGAAAAAGATATGTACATAAAGTTAAATCGAGATATTATATTGATAATTGAATTTTATGTTGATGACAATATTTTTGGAAGTGATGATGACATGATGAGTCAGAAATTTGCTAAAGACATGGAGAATGAATTCGAAACGTCATTACTTAGTGTTTTTTCTTTCTTTTTGGGAAACTGCATATGTCATCAAGATAAAGGTATTTTCATCTCCCATAATAAGTATATAAAATAAATTCTAGAGAAGTTTGGAATGGTAGGTTGCAAGCCTGTAAGTACTCCCATGCAGACTAATTGCAATTTGAGCAAGGATGATAAATCCAAGGATGAAAATCAAAGAATATACAGATATTTGATTGGAAGTTTACTTTATGTGATAGTGTTGAGACCATATGTTATGCAAATAGTTGTATAGGTTGCAACATTTCAAGAAGAACCGAAGGAAACACATGTTATGGTAGTAAAAAGAATAATCATATATCTCAAAGAAATAAAATACTATAGATTATGGTATAGAAAAGGGAATGATATATCTCTAGTTCCATACACAGATGTGGATTGGGTCGGAAGCATTGATGATAGAAGAAGTACAAGTGGATCAACCTTCTACTTGGGTGATTGTATGGTATCCTAGTTGAGAAAGAAATAGTCTTCAATATCGTTGTCCACAACAGAAGAAGAGTATATTGCAGTAACATGTTGTACATAGGTTCTTTGGATGAAAAAAACATTGTAGGACATATAGGTGGAATATGAAGATCCTATTTTGATATTTTGTGATAACACTAGTTCTATAAGTATATCTAAGAGTCCAGTGATGGATTCCAAGATGAAACACATTATGATCAAGTTTCACTTCATGGAATATCAAGTTATAGAGAAGAACATCAAGGTAAAGTATGTTGGGAAAAAATAACAGATTGCATTTATTTTCACCAAACCTCTTCAAAGGGAGACTTTTGAGTATTTTCGACAGAAACTAGGAGCAGTTTCATCCCCATCGTGATCTACATGGCAGTTGGAACATTACAACAGGGGGAGAGCAACAATAATCATGAAATTCTTGAATACTTTTTGAATTATTTTTATCAGATATTTACACAAGGAAGCACCATGAAGAGAAACATCAGTATGGATTTGAGGTTTATAGAGAGTGGGAGCAGCCCCAAGGAGAATTAAATCGTTTACATTTATGTCAAAATGGGAGAGAAAAATAGACGCATAGAAATAAACAAAAGAGGCATGAATACAGGGGAATCTAACATGAGCATGAGTGTTTTCATCAACCATGTCTATGTGTTGTCTAAGTGTTTCCATCAATACCAAAGGGGGAGATTGTTGAAAGATTAATTTTTGAAATATTGGTTGTCACTGATGTCAAACCTTGAACAAGAAGTTAACAAGTTGCAAGTCAAGGTAAAGTAGTTTTAAACAAAAGTTAACAAGTTGAATGTCAGTTGCATGTTAAAGTAATTATAAACATAAGCTAACAATTTTCATGTGAGTTGCATGCCATCATGAGATCTTATGTGAGTTGCATGTCATTGTGAGATCCTCATTAAAACACATAGAAGATTCAATTGGAAGATCATTGTGGTGAATACTAAGTAATAGATCCGAAGCTAATTATTCAAGGTAAGTGAAGTCCAGTGAAGGAAGAAGTTTACAGGAGCCAAGTGTACAGAGAAAGAGTTATAGATCTATGTCCTTTGCATAAATCCATGATTTTCAGAAGGAATGGTGAGGAAACTTGCAAGATTCAATAGGGAAAAGTGTTAACATCCATAAGAAGGCAGTGTGTGGGTCACAGACCTGTGCAGGAAAATTATTGAAGATTAGAGATATAAAACCTAGGTCAGTTATAGGTTGAAGGCATGTCTTGTTGTGTATGTTAGGGTGTGCATTATGAAGAAATAAGGAACATGTATGTCTTATTTATTCATAAGCATTTTATTTGGAGAGCTCTCTAGTGGATCTTGGTATGAGGTTTAGGTGGTTGCAGTCTTGATGAGATATTGAAATTAGTAGTAGAAACAAAACTATCAAAAATAACAACAAAAACATGTTATCAGTTAGAACAACATAGGTAGTGACATTTGGTGTAGATTTACATTTCAAGGCGGTTGGACGAGGAAAGGAAAGGGGGTTGTAGCCTATAGTTGGAGCTTCCTTTAGATTGAAGCCTATAATTAGGGGTTTGGATCCGCCTTCTACTTGTAGCTAGAGAAATAGGAAGTTGGTGTTTCCAATGAATGTATTCTTTGAGAAATAAGAAAATCATTATGTGGTTTTCTCCCGCATTGGGTTTCCATGAAAAATTATGGTGTATTGTGTTTATATAATTTTTATGTATTGAATTATGGTGTTGATAATATATTGAATGGTAATGGTAAAATATTAAACGTTATTGGAGGTTTTATATTGTGATTAAAAATACTAATTGTGCTCATATTGATTCACTCCCCCTCTAAATATTCCAACACTTTCCTCTCTACTCCAAGAGAACTTCACTACGCTCACAAACTTGGTCAAAGAGTCTACTGTGTTTTCCAAAGTGCCTACTTTATCCAACAACAACGTTTTTCTTTCAACCTTGTCTCTCAAAAAATGGTATTATACATCAATATGCTTTGTTCTAGAATGGTAAGTTGGGTTATTTTCTAGAAATATTGCACTTTGACAATCACAATTTATCTTCATAATAATATGCTCAAACCCAATCACTAAACATAGTCGATGGAAGAATATGAATTATTTACTTGCATGAGTGGCTATCATGTATTTAAATTCTATTTTTGATAGGGCTACAACTTCTTCTTGCTTAGTCATCCAAATGATTTCTTGACTGAACATATTGAAAACATATCCACTAGTCGAACTTCATCAATCTAGATCTCCAACCCAGTCAATGTCGACAAAGCCATGTAAATTTACCTTCTTTTCAGTTTCAGGTTTCCCTTGGTAACATATTTCACATTTTGTTATGTCACACAAGTACCTAGACACTCTCTTGATAACAATCCAATGCCCTTTCCTAGGTGTCAACATGTATCTGATCAATACTCCCACTGCATGAGAAATATTTGGTCGATTTTAGACCATCACATACATCAAAAAATCAATGACACTAGCTTAGTGAACATGTTACATGTCCTCTATTTCTTCTTGTGTCTTTGGAAAATTTTCATAAATTAGTTTACTACCAAAAGAATTGGTAGCTTGACTAGTTTTCAATCCTGCATGTTGAAATACTTAAAGATTGTTTCAATGTAATTTTTCTTATTTAACCAAATATTTATAATTGTTCGATATATTTTGATCTCCATTACCAGAATGAATTTCACTACATTGATATTATTCATGTTGAACTTGGAGGGAAACTGTATATTCACCTCATGTATTGCGTCCATTTTTTTATCGACAACAACATGTCATCGACATAAAATATACATATATTAAAAAAACACCTTCTTCCTTATAATAGACATAGTGATCCACCTTTTTTCTCACAAATCCCAAAATAAGGATGTATCTCAAATTTTTGGTATGTTATCATTGGTGATTACTTTAGACGATAAAGGGATCTTTTCAATCTGCATCCTAGATATTTCTTTCCTCTTAAAGCAAATCCTTCAGGTTGTTTCATTTAGATTTATTCTTTCAGGTCCCCATGTAGGAATGTTGTCTTCACATCCATTTTCTCTATCTCAATATCAAATGTTGTAGCTAGATACAATAGTACTCTAATGTATGTTAATTTTTCAATAGTAGAGAAAATCTCATTGAAGTTGACTCTCTCATGTTGGGAATACCCTTTTACTACTATTCGGGCTTTGAAATTATCTACTTAAACTACTACATTAAACTTTTTATTGAATACACACTTTCTATCCACAAGTTTCCTTCCATTATGTAGCTTGACGAAATCCCATGTCTCATTCTTGTGCAAAGATTCCATTTCTTCCACCATGGAATCCTTCTAGAGTTTACCCTCTGTTGAGTTGACTTCCTCCTTGAGCAAATTGAGATCATCATTAGTGGTAGATAACATAAATGAAAAATGAAAATTAGGTGGATTGTACCTTTCATCTAGTTTCCTTACCCATTCAAACCTCTTGACAACTGAATTTGGCAATTTTTCCTCTTCATCTAACTTAGTTGACTTATCTAAATCATGTTCATCTTTCCTTATATCAAACACTAGATTATCTAGTTATTTTTTCATTTGACCCTCTTCAGTCTTGGAAGTTCCCCTGAATTCACTTAAGGTCACATCTCGACTATACACTACTTTTCTCAACAATACATCCCATAGTTTATATTCCTTCATTCCATCCTTCTATGTTCCATATTATATAGAGAAATAAATGGAAGACACACAAAAATATAGTAGATATTATAGCAATACAGTGAAATCCAACTTCTATTAATGAATAAAGTAGTAGAATATTGTAGAACATAAACTAGCTAGAATGGTGGTAGCTTATCTTTGATGGGAAAGAGATGTTGGCTACACTTATTCGTGAGTGGAAGAGGTGGGAAGCCATTGATATCCACCTATATAATTTCCCCCCTCCCCTGAGGAAGAAAGGGTATCCATTGTATGGGGAAACTTCTGTTGAATTTGGATCATAGTGAGCCACTTTCCTCGATGAAGAAGTTTCCCTTCTTTGATGACCTGATAGATATGAATGTGTTGCTGGCAGGTAATTTTAATATATGCATCGATGGTTCTATCAACTATATCCTGCTCAAGGAATTCAGGGTTGAGTCATGTAGGGTCCAAGTGTTAAACTACCTCTAAGGTGTCCAATAGAGTTGGAGAATATGGGCAAAGGATCTCCACATTAAATACAAGATGCATACCAAGGAATGGGGGAATACTTAATTCAAAATAATTCTCACCTACAACCTTGGTGATGGTGTAAGTTCCATATCGAAGTGGAAAAACCTTTTGATGGTTTCTTTCAAGAGCCTCTTTCTGTAAATGTAACTAAACATTATCATGATCCTGAAACTTGTTTGGAACCCGATGTTGGTCATGTCACTACTTGTACTTGGATTTTTTTTTTTAACAAGATGTCATTGAATTCTTGGCATATATGTTTTATCCGTTCAACAAATATTATCACCTTATCATCCTTTGTTTAAGAATGGGTATATTCTTCATGTGTGGATGTAATGGGAAGAGTTGAATCAACTTGGGCCAATGGTTGGAACCCCAAGGACACCTGAAAAGGGTTGTGGCCAGTAAAGATATGGAAAGATTGATTTTATAGCTATGTTAGAAATAAGTAAGACTCTCATCTCATGTGTGAGGATTTTTGTAGTTGTAAATTCTCATGATATGTACAATCATCATGTTGACTACCTCCATTTATCCATTGTTTTTGGGGTGGAAGGTAGTTTATTTGGTGAGCTTGGTGTCCATCAATGACCACAAAGTTGACTAGAATATACTCAAGAACCTTCTATAATGATATGAAATAATAGTTTGTGGTAGACATAAATGCACCCAAACACGCTAGAAGAAGATATTAGCAATGGCCTCAATTATGAAACTCTTTTTGCTGGGTGTCAAAAATTCCATCTTAGAGAATAGATCAATGACCATGAAGACATAATCATTACCATGCTTGGTTGAAGGTTGACCGAACATGTAATATATGGAGATGGAATCACAAGGCCTATCAAGAGTAGGAATATGGGTGTATAGCTCTTGTTTATTAATAGTAGTTTTGGTGATGGCATAGGAAATGCATGATCTAATATATTTTCTCACATCTTATCGAAGATTCAATTAATAAAAAAAAAGTGCAGTACTGCTACCATTTTTTCTACACGGAAGTGTATTTCCAACCAACTTTAATGAGATTCCAAAATGAGATTCACATGATTTCTTGAAGGAGCACAGAGATGGCCCATATGACATATCAATCCATCTTTGAGATGAAAGTATGGAACTGGTTCTCCTACAGTCAATGTTTGATAGGTAGAAGTGAAGTTAGAGACACTATTGTATAATTATGGCCACCCAAAGGTCTCATTGCCACACGAGTTGAGAATTGTGGTTGGATGAGGAATTTTGAGGGGGGTTTGAATAAGTAAGTTTGCAACACTCTTGGAACTACCCTTCTTATACTTGATGTTCAAGGGGAAATTCTACAAGTATTTTGACCACTTCTAATGACAGTAATTCTGTAACTTTTATTATGTCTACATGAATTGTAGAGGCATGTGATTAGTGTGGATGGTTGTTTCCTTTCCTAGAATATAATGCTTCCATTGTCAACATGTCTTCACAATGGAGTACATCTCTTTGTCATAGGTGAGATATATTTGAACAACATCAGGTAGTGTTTCACAATGATAGACAATTGGATGTTCTTGCTAAGTGAGGATTACATCGATATCATAGTTAGAGGCATCTATCAAAATCTCAAATGGTTGTCACAGGTCTAGAAATATGAGGACTAGTGCACAATAGAGGTGATGTTTTAGATCCTAGACTATTTTATTCTATGACCGAGACTAGAAAAGCATGGCTTTAGCTCCACCATTTCTCACTTGACTTAAGGTCCAAGTGATATGAGAGAATGTCAACAAGAATGTAGTGTAGATAGGGATGTCATGTAGGGGGGGAAGGGCCCATAGTGATAATAGTGGAGGTCGTTTATTTTAAGGTGGACTAGGTCCACTATATTATTAAATAAGGCCCAGTATGGTAGTTATATATATTAGTGTGAACATAATAAATGTGAGACATGAATATGTAGAAAGTTCCTTCTAGAAATACTTCTCTCACATTCATTATTCTTAGATTTATATATCTAACTACCATAGTGGACCTTATTTAATAATATAGTCGACCTAATTTGCCTTAGAGTGAATGGCCTCAACTATTATCACTATGCGACCTTTGCCCCCTCCATTACCTCCCTATCTACACTACAATGAACCTATGATATAATTTGGAGAGGCCCATGACACTGTAGAGCTCTATCATAGTATTTGGGGATAGCTAGTTGTGAATGGATTGGATATTTTCTAGTTCCACATGAAACCCATTTTCATTTATGATTTATCTTAAGTATTTAATTCACTTCATGTTGAATGAGAATTTCTCTAGATTGGTGTATAGATTTTGTTTTCTCATGGTGCTCATGAGCTCCTGGCTATGTTGTGGATGATTTTCCTAGGTCTTGATGAATATGAGTATGTTATCCAAATATATGACCAAAAGAGAGTTTTTGAATAGCTACAATATATCATCCATTATCCTCATGAATGTCACTAGAGAATTAATCTATCCAAAATGCATGACCAACCACTCAAAATGACCTTGTTTATATTTGAAGGTTGTTTTACATATGTCTATTTTTTATATTAGAAGTTGGTGGTAATTGAACATAAGATCAATATTACTATGTAAATTTTCACTCTTAAGTTGATCAAGAACATCATTAATCTTGGGGATCAAGTATCATTTCTTGAAATTGATCTTGTTCAAGGATATGTAATCAATACAGAGTCTCCATTTCCCATCGTTTTTATGTACCAACACAAATGGGATTCCACAAGGCAAAGATATTGGTCGAATGTGGCCCTCGCGAATGAGATCGTAAATACAATGTTTTAATTCCTCATTCTCCCAAAGGGAGTTCTTGTATATTGGACCATTGGGTAAGGGCATACCATGTATCAAGTCAATGGAATGTTTGACCTGATAGTGCAGAAGCACACCTATAGGTGAAGTGAAGATATATCTATATTCCTATACAACCTTTTCCACTTGCTTTTATGGTGTAGAGAGATATTGTGCAGAGGATATGGAAGTTGTAGTGACATTTTTAGTTCTCCTTCTAAATGGACCATGAAGAGGAAGAACTTTGGAGTCTGAGATATTACCTTCCAACATTTTTTTCCCAAGATCAATGAAATTACTATAGTCAAAACTAATTTTGGTACCTTATCCACCCAAGAACTCTTTTCTATTTTTATTTCAGATTTAATTATCCCCAATGATGGGTAGAATGTCCACTATAAATGTTGGTAATTTCAATATTTTATACATAGTTTACCTCCAAAAATCTCAATCGATATAATGACTAATTGTGAAAACCTACACACTCAAATTAAATTGTTTTTTAGTTTTTTTTTATGTAAAAAAAGCACTGGCACACTTTAAAATATATAGATGATCTATAAACTGTCATGGGTATTCCACTAGACATTTCCTCACAATAGATCTAATAAAATTACATAAATTTTTAATGTGAAGGTTAGTTTCCTTAGATCTTAGATTCTTAAGTTGTTTCTTTTTTCGTACTTAAATGTATGAAATAGATGAAATGAAAAAAATTGAGAAAAAAAATATTTACTCACACACCATCCACAAATAAAAAATATATATAACTTGGGAAGCCCAATATAGGATAAAACCCAACTAGAAGGTGAGGTCTCTTTGTGTTATTTTCTTCAAATGCAACCACAGAGAAAGAGTCACTCTCTATGGAGTTTCCTTTGACACTATGATGTGTATGGATACCATATAATCTCTCCTTAGCTGTTATTATCACAAAAATACCACTCTCATTTTCTATGCTCAGTTATGGAACAAGATACAATGAAAAAAAATGGAACATGTTCTTCTCTAAGTGGCCCAATATTTAACATCACCCAATAGCCATCTAGGGGTAGGATTTTGACTTCCTCAACCCTAAATTATGATAATATTTTGTACCTTATAGAATATTCTTGAAAGTCCATACATGGATATCCCCATTTGCATGTGTAATGGGGGTTCATGTGGCATCCTCTCGTACCATCGTGGTCAAAATGGTAGGCCAAGTCATAGGAGGCATACATTTTTCATATGAGCTTTAATTGATATGATTTTTGCACCGTTGCAAAGGTATCTATGTGTAGAATAATGGAAATGGAGCTAGAAATAAGCTAGGAAAGTTTCTACCCCACAAAATGTTGTTTGATGCCTCAAAATGTTTCTGAAAAGTTTCAAACCCCGATTTTCCAATCTTGGACCTACTATTAAAATGAACTTGCAAGTTTGTTCCTCTAATTGTTTCCACTCTAAAAGTATCGAGATAGATGATGAGTAATATAGTGATCAAATCCTGATCACACCTCCCCATTTGGGAAGGATTTTTGTCCCAAAAATATTTACTGAATGAGGTGAGAAATGTTTTCCTCTACCTTCTCCCTAGAGTACAACTTTGATTTTCCTGGAAGTTGTCCTTTCAACTCAATATTCTAAAGGTCATCCTACCCATGTCTTGTAGTTATGCACTACCTCTACAAAAGTGTGTCTTCTTCCAACTCTTCCTGAGCATTTGGTGCTAAGTCCTCTATGGAAGGTAAGACCTTCTCCTCCTCCTGATCCAACATGTAAGGCTTGTAAATTTTGAGATTATCCACATTCACTACTAAGAAAATGCACATGTATCAGGGTAGATTGATTATGTAGGTGCTATCTCCAACTTTCTCCAATATCTCAAAAGATGCATACCATATATTCTTTATCTTCTTACCAGGAACCCTATAGTACTTCCTTGTTCATTTGTATCAAAAATTTGTCTCCCACTTCGAATGACTTCTCGGTTCTGTGTTGATCATGTATGGCCTTGTATTTTTCCTATGAATTATTCAAAATATCTTATACTTGAAAATTAATTTTCCTAATCTTCTCAACAATTTTTTCTACTCCCAATGCATATTCTATGAGTTCCTTCCTCAGTCCTCCATGTTTTCCATATATAACATCCAAGGGTGAAGGTGGAAAATATCCAAAGAAATTCTAGGAGGTGACTTAGTAGTAGAAGTGTGGATTTTTCTAATATAAGAGTGTTATATGTAGATCATATTTTCATCCCAGATCTTTGGATGCTTTTGATTGTAACCCCTCAAAAAATACACCAAAGTCTCGTTGACTACTTTTATTTTCCCATTTGTCCGTGGATGGAATATTTTATATCTCTTCAATTCAGTTTCCATATTATCCCATAATTTAGTCCATAATGTACCGATAAATATTGTATGCATGTCTGAGATGATGATCCTTAGTATCCCAACGTGCATCCAGACTTATTCAAAGAACATGTTTTTTGATGGCCTTTTTTCAAGGAATGAGAATGAACATCTTGTTGAATATATCAACTCTCAAAAATATATAGTCATGTTCATTTCTGGTTGTTGGTAGACCTCCCTCAAAATACATGTAAATGATTTCCCAAGGATGACTGGTTACAGGAATGGATGGTATATAACTTGCTACCTATTATTTGTCTTGCAGGAATAACAAATTATACATCCTCTAATATATAATGCTACATCTTATTTCATTTTGTACCAGTACAAATACCTATTTAAGTTGGAAATTGTCTTCCCAAAACCAAAATGTGTAGCAACCTCGGATGTGTGAGCCTCTCTAATAAGTTGCAGTCGTTTACATTTTGGGACATAAAGGTTTTTGAGCTTTTAGAGTAACCCATTTTGGAAATGATAGTCATCCTTCATGTCACATTATTATACATGAATTTGTCCTTATAGTATTGAAACATATCCTTGAATTCATCATATTTTGTGTATGCCTCTTTGTATTCCTCATAGGTAAATTTTTCCATGTGCATCAAAGTTCACAAAGCTGTAATATTGGATGTCAGTGGCCTTGAAATCATGTCTTTCAAATTTTTTTTCATGATCTTCTTATACTTGATGACTAGATGAAATTGTTATAAAAACCCCATCTACTTGTAATGGATAGTTTGTTTTAGCTTAATATAGGCCTGCAGATACTATAGAGGATGGTGATATGTGTGGATGATGGTCTCCTTTCCCATCAGTTAGTGCCTCCAGTTCTTGATATCTTGAACAATTTCATAGATTTCCTTGTCATTGTAATGACCATATAAATTTAACATCCATTAATTACATAAACTATAATAGTAATATCTACTTGATCTCATAAATTTCAATAATTCCTTTTAATTGAGCACATACACATTTTAAATTGATCAATGAATAATAAAATTTTATAACAGAATAAAACAAATACATAATTTTAAAATACCTTGGTATGATGCTAATTCCTCCAATCTGGTAGTTCGTTGTTGAACTGGATCCAACACTGCCCAAACCTTGTTCCACCCTGCCAACTAGGACAACTTCCTATCTCCAGGATATCATATGGATATCCCGGCCCCCGTGCTCAAAACCTCCAGGAAATTGGTGTCCCTATACTAAACCTTCCCGACTACAGAACTCCACTCTCCTTTGTGCAATCCCAGAGAAACCTCCCCTCAAATTCCCCTAGAATGGTAATGCCCCCTTCGTAAAATAATTCCTTCCACCGTAAGGCTCTCCCTGTCATATTGCCCCTTCACCGACTTCCCCCTCCTTCATTACTTTCCTTATCCACTTATTAATTATCTTATCCTTTCATATTTAATGCCCCTTATCCCATTATTCATGTTCCTTATCCCCTTTATTTATTATTTTATCCTGTCGTATTTATGATCTTATCTTATATTTAATGTTCTATCCCTTCCTGAATACATAAGCTTTAATTTAACAATATAATTTATTAATCCCCTTTAATTCTTTTACTTAATTAATTAATGAGTCAATTAATAATTAATTAATCCTTCACAATCATGAACAAGTAATTAATAATAATTAATTAGTTAATGTTATTTAAGAAATAATTAGTGTTTAGCTAACTTTTAGGATAGTTAGATTATTAAATTAATTATAATTAATAATCCTATACATCTATTTAAGAAGGGTCGTTACATACACCCACCCTTCAGAAAACTTCATCCCGAAGTTAAGGTATCTCATGGTACAAAGGAAAAGAAACATGGTTCACACATTCATAACAAGTAACCGACATTATCAGTAAGTAAGTCAAGAAAACTCATACATACTTGTGTATATGTAAAAGAAATTCATGTGTAGCTAGTACATACAAGTCTCGTGCATGTACTAGTAATCAAAACTATCATCCTTTAGTAATTTATGTATGCATCCAATCTAGTCAGCAAGACTATTCTTTTATAAAAGACAACAAACCAATCAATTGTTTGAGAAATCCTTTAATTACTATTATCTGGTTCAACAATTTTATTTTAAACAACTGTGATGTAGTTACGTAATAATGATATTCATATATACACATCTCTCTATTTTTTTTTTTTTTGAAGGGAAAACATTAAATTCCACCACTAGTCAGATCTCCATACCTTCTCAACTATTACTACTCATCCTTCCTCCCTAACCTACTTCCATCTCCATTCATATCCTTCCTCTGCTAGACTATCTTGGAGCGTCAACTATATTGACCTAACTCCAAATAAAACCCGTAAGCGAAAGTGTCTCTATCTCGACCAAACTTCCCTAGCAGGCATATGACAGTCATCATCACACGTCTTGGGGAGCATGAAATAACATCGTCCTCCCATGACTTCAGGTTTTGGAGGATACATGGTGGGAAATGCCTCCACCCCTCCTAACAGGACTAGGGTCCACACCCTACAATGGAGGATAGCTGGTGGGAAATGCCTCCACCCCTCCTAACAGGACTAGGGTCCACACCCTACAATGGAATACATAGTGGCAGCATGTTGCTGGAGGTTTTGTCATCGTTTATTCAGTTTTGGGCAGTGTCATCACCTAAAATCATGCACTGGTCCACATATCATAGAAATGCATCCAAACCAATATAAATTCCTCATACAATATTCATACCATAGTGTTTCTTGGCTAGTGTTCATGATATCCACTTTCATCATCTTTATCCCTTGGCTATTTCATAGCCCATAACCTACAGATTAGTCTGTAACACAAAATCATACATTTCTATGCATTATCATCATGTAATTGCATACTATCATCATTTCAATTTGGTATCCCTGTACCGATAAATTAACATCAAATTTTTCCAGTTAGAAATAGATCTCATAATATCCCATAATTCAATTTCGACACCCATTCATAAGATTATCATTTACCAAGAATAGATTGCATCATATCCAACATCATTCTGATAGTATTTTAAACATTCATTAAATTCACATTCTCACAATACATCATCATCAATAAAATTTAAATATTTGTAAAATTTACATTCACGTAGTAGATCGCATCATATACATCATCATCAATAACATTTAAACATTCATAAAATTTACATTCACTTAGTAGATCGCATCATATACATCATCATCAATAACATTTAAACATTCATAAAAGTTCATAAATTTTAAAGTTTAAGTGTATCACTTAATAGTTTCACTTTGTGACTGAAATAAGTATAGGCCTCGAGGTAATCACAGGCTGTCTAAGTCAAAGGTGGTGTTACATACACCCAAATTTCGATAAACATGTGCCATTGGTCAAAAAGTGAGGGATAGTCTTGCCGTAGTGTCTCGGTGTCTTCCCAAGTATCATATCCTGGACTATACTTGTCTCAATGGACCTTAACTTGGTCTACTAGGCAGTTCTGGTAAATGGGACTCTATCAGTCCAATATCTTTAGCAAGTTTCACCATGAGGTTCCATGTTGATACTACAATTCCTTCCAATTTAGTTTTATATTGATTCATGACAGGCAACATGTGGCAGTAAAATAGATACATGAAATACATTATGAGTTTTATATGAGAATTAGGGTGTGATGCGAGGTGATAGGCAATGGGTCAATTTTCTCTTGGATCTGAATGGTCCTATAAATCAAGGTAACAAATTTGTCCCCTTCCCAAACCATGTGGTACTCTTATTAGGCATGTCTGAATGAAAACCTAGTCTCCCTTTATAACTTAGGTGGTCCTATGTGCTGCGTAATGCATAACTTTTCTACCTATCCTATGCTTCCTTTAATTCCTCTTCCTAGTATGAATCCCTGTTCCATCTCCATTTCTTGAATCAATTACATTGGCTGTTACTCAGAGTCTAGTCTATCCCAACTCAATGGCGTTCTACATGGCCTCCCCATACAAAGCTTCGTAGGGTGGCATTAGATGGAGCTATGATAAGCATTGTGTGACAAACTCTACCAAAGGTGGTACTTCTCCCAATAGGTTTGATTATCATTACATACATCCTAGAATGTATTCCATGAATTGATTTACTCTCTCGTTTCCATCTATTTTAGGATGATAAGTTGTGTGTAAGTTCAACTGAGTCCCCTCCGATGGAGCTATGATAACTGTTATTGTAGGCAAACTCTACCAAAGGTAGGTACTTCTCCCAATGGGTTTGATTATCCATTACATACATCCTAAGAATGTATTCCATGAATTGATTTACTCTCTCCGTTTTCCCATCTATTTTAGGATGATAAGTTGTGTGTAAGTTCAATTGAGTCCCCAATGCTGACTGTAAACTTGACCAAAACCTAGAAGTGAATCTGGAGTCCCTATCTGAAATGATATTCTTAGGTATCCTGTGTAAATGGATAACCTAGCTTACAAACACACGTGCCACATCAGTGACATTGTAAGTTTCTCTAACCAGAATGAAATGAGCACTCTTGGTTAACTTATCCACTATCACAAGAATGGAATTGTGTCTATGGGATGTGAGCAGCAACCCCACAAAAAAATCCATAGAGATGACTTCCCATTTGGACATAGGAACATCATGTGGTTGTAGGAAGCCTACCGGGTGATGGTGGTCAACTTTCACTTCTTGACACTCCAATCATTTGGCGATGAAATGGACTACATCATGCTTCATGCCTGCCTAGAAGAAGAGCTTCCTCATATTTGCGTACATCTTCTTCACATCTTCAATATGATTCTTCAAATATCCCCATTCTCAGGGATGTACATCCTTCCTCGATATCTTAACAGTGCATCTGTTTCCAGACTATATCCTTCATACTTTGGGTCTAACTGCCTCCTGCTCTGGAGGTTTGAAGTAACCTTTAAATACCAACTATCTCGTTGGAGTTGTGTCAACACATGTTCCCTCAGATTGACCTTTAAGGTTACCAAGGAGAAGATACGTGGTCTCCTACTCAAGGCATCTCCGACCACATTTTCCTTTCCCTTGATGTACGAAATACCAAAATCGTACTCACTCATAAACTAACTCCATCGCCTTTGCCTAGCATTTATATCTCTTTGAGAGAAGAGATGTTTTAAACTTTGATGGTCCATTTTGAGCTCAAAGTTCTGTCGCACAAGATAGTGCCTCCAAATATTCAGAGATAGCATTACAACTACCAACTCTAAATCATGAGTCACGTATAACTCTTCGTGTTTCTTCAACTTCCTTGATGCATAGGCTATCACTCCTCCATCCTTCATTATCATGGCCCCCAACCCTTGCTTCGAGGCATCCGTGCAGACTGTGAAGTCCTTTTCCATATCCGACACTCATAGAATTGGCGCACTAGTTAGTAACCTCTTAAGCTCAATGAA
>SNQJ01S0001039.1:65936-92529 GCA_010110895.2 Picea sitchensis
GCCATCTCGACTTTTTTAAAGTCATCGTGCTCGTAGGCTGCCAACCCACTCTTTTCTAATGTAGATGGTGAAATGAAACTATCTGTCACACTAGAATCAAACAAAATCTTGACATTGATATGATTTAGCGTACCTGATGACTCTACCACCGTGGATTGATGTTCGGCCTGACGATTATTAACTGTTGCGTAAATCTAGTGGTTGCTACTTGCTCTCCCCATCGGTGCCTTTCCTTCTCTATGCACGAACCCTGATTGTAACTTTGGGCAGTCACATTGGTAATGGGGTCCTCCGCACCCCCAATAGGTAACGCAAGATTGAACCTATGCATTGTTATGTGTCTGTCTCTGAAATGAGTTCCTTCCCCTGGAACCCCTGCCCCTACTCGTTGTTACATAAGATGGTCATGGACCTATCTGCATTGTTGGCGATGAACGAGATGCTGCATTCACTGCCATTAAAATCCCTACAAATACTCTCCTTGGCATGACTTTGCTACCATATGGTGGTGGCCTTGAGTCCTTTCCCCTAGGAAATGTCCTCAGGGCCTTTCCTACGAATCCAGGGCAATGTGGAAATGTCGGTCTTGTACCCCCGGTTAAGTTCATGTGTTCTTCCGCATAACACGCATTTTCCACCGCTTCTTCTACTGAAGACGGTTTCCAAATCCACACCATATCTCTTATCTTAGGGTTCACTCCATAGACTAAGCGCTTTGCCTGTCGTTGGTCATTGTCCATATATGAAACATATTTGACCAGTTCCATAAATTTGATCTCATATTCTTCTACAGTTCTATTTCCCTGTATTAAGGCATGAAATGCCCCTACCTGTTGTTCCTCGTAGCATGCTGGAAGATATTTCCTTCAGAACCTCTCGTCGAAAAGTTCCCAAGATACTGTGTCTAGGGTAAGGTGGAGTTGTCTTTCCAAGTTGCCCCACCAGTTCAAGGTGTTGTCTCTTAACTGAAAAATTGCGATCTTTGCCTTTGAGTTGCATGCATAGTCTCTTAAGGAAAAACAACTGTTCATGCCTTCCAACCNTAGATTACCGGTTCTAGACGATGGGGGTTCCACTTTAGTCCCTGTCGGTTGTTTCCCCTTTAAAGTCTCATTAATGGCTTCCAATGGCTTCCAACGAGCACAGTATGAGGACTAGTTTGGGTGATGGTGGTGGTGGCACTGGCGGTGTTGGAGGTGCTTGTAACGACGCTCCCCTGCCTCGACTCCTTTGAGTCCTGACCATCCTGTATGCTTTAACCTGCATCACCCCAAAGTTGTCAGGGTGAGTTCCAGGACGATTCAAATTGGTGATACTCATACTAGAAACAGGGTTAGGTGTAAGTTTTCTTTAATTTTCTGTAAACAAACATTACTCCTTTAGCGGATTGGCTAGGTTAGGATTAGGATTAAGCGTCTAAGCTTGATTTCTTCGCCCCTATATAAAAAAACTATTGGTTCCCTTTCCCTGTAGCTACACTAGCCTTATGCTATACTCGCCAATTCCTATGCTTACTCTCCTAGTGCATATGCCACCTCCTTCCCACTTTTCCTAGTCTAAGTCCTTCTAACTTTTCGCTTATAACTAAATGTCCTCCGATGCTTGACTTGTGAGATTTTCCTTGGTGTGTAGTGTTGGCGTTGTCGATTGCTGCATTGAGATTTAGCATTAACTTTGACTGGTGAAATGGAGTGGAGGGACTTGGTGCTTGGCTTGATGAGTTGTGTGTAAGGTCTCACGAGCCTGATGCTTGGATAATCGAAGATTATTCTTCAGGCTAGTACCTTGCTATTATTGATAATTAAACTATTTATATGTGAATTCATTTGTAAAATTGATATGTGTGGAGTGTTGGTGTTATTGCTCTTCTTAAGGCGTGTTGCTTGGTGGGTGGTCTTGGGTTCAAAACCCTTGGACCTCTAAATTTTATACTTAACTCTATATTACTCAAACTTAACTAATATTTTAATTAACTTTTAATGTAGTTTAACTTTATTTTATTAAACTAATTAACTTTACTTAGACTTATTAATTAAACTTTATTAACTTCATAATTATACTTTAATTGAATCTTTGATTTGATCTTTTTTTTTTTAAATTATCAAATGATATAAATATATAATATTTCTAAAATGATATTTAATTAGAGTTGAGATAAGTTTTCAACAATTTTTTTTTTTTTTTATATTATTATATCAGGGTTAAAATATTATATATATTTCAACTTAAAAAAAATTAAAAAAAACATATATATATAAAAGAAAATTTAATAAATAAATAAAATATAATATTTACAACCAAAATTAAAATTAAACCAATTTTAAAAATACTTTGTACTGTCAACGTGGGGATTGCATGCCTCCCACTTGCCCCAAGACTCTCAAGTCGACAACGTGGGGCTTGCATGCGGCCCACGTGCCCTTCGCTCTTCTTCTGCATCGTTGTTATCATGCAAAATCAAGAATATTGCAACTTTAACGTTCAATTCTAACTCTGACTCGAGAGGAAGAAGGCACTTGCGCGGGCTTTCGAACTCGTGGCGGTCAAGGATGGACGTCGCTCCGCTGCAGACTGCGCAGGTGGATTTTCTGATTTCAGAAACATTTTTGAGGAATGCATTGGCATAATAGTCACAGTTACCGGGGTAGTTCTAGGGTAATTCCAAGAAGCACCAGGTGAATCAGGAAGGAGTATAACCGGCATCACGCCCCCAACCCACTTGCTCTCCCAATCTTCATCATTACAGATCTTGGGGAATTATTCTACATTTGGGCTTGCTAGTGAATGAGGTAAACAATGGGTCTTTGAAATGCAATTAGCTCTACCCCTATAATTCCCACAAACAACCGAATCTAGATTTTTGATAAATGGATATGTATCCGACTCACGAGCTACTGGTGGAGATAGTGCCTTTGGATTTTTCCTAGCATCTTTGCAACTGGTGGATCTGTTACCTAAAGATATTGCGTCCATATCTGGTGGAGATGCTAATGGCTGTGATGTTAGGTGAGATGCTCCCGGTGAGACAAAGACTGAATATAATAATGGCGACCAATGTCACCAATAAGCTCCAGTTCAAGGTAAGCAATTGAGTCCACATAACCCCAATTTCTCTCTGAGGTAAAGCGAGTACTTAGAAATGGAGGAAAATAAATATGCATCAGCTTAGTCCAGACACATGTGATAGAAATGTTGTTCTCCAAGTTTAGGTTTGGATGGAAAGTCAGTTTTCATGCCATACCGCAACAACCTGATTCTATATCAAGTTATCATCCTTTTATAATAGTTGTAGTGAAATAAAATTCAAGTGCATTGCATTCAGTTGCAACGTCTTTTGATTCTACCTCTCTCACATACAACAAATTATAGGTTCAAGGCTTGTTAGAGACCATTGCTAAGGAGAAAAAACTGCGTAGTCAAAATACTGATGGCAAAGACATATTATATTCACTTGAGGAACTACAAATTGGAGCTAAAGGCGACATGAAACAACTTGTTCCTGGCCTCCAGAAAAGAATGACATTGGGCGAGCCTGGCAAGGCTTTGGTGCAATAGACATCCTTGTCAACAATGTTGGATACAGAGGCACTGTAAAGTCACCGCTGCAATATGATGAGGAAGAATGGAACACTGTGATAAACACAAATATGAGGGGTGTGTGGCTCGTTTTCAAGTGTGTTGCCAAGCCCATGCGAGATGCTGGAAAGAAGGGCTCCATCATCAATATCTCATCTACAGCTAGTGCTAACCATGGGAACCTTCTAGGATCAATGATCTATGCTACCTCCAAGGTTGGGGTCAACCAAATCACTAAGGTATGTGTGCATAGCCGAAAATTGTCAACCTTTTACAAGTTTTGAACTTTTCATTTTTTTGGCTTGTCAAAAAAAAGAGTTGCAGTTAAAATATGGAAAAGCATTAGAGATTGAAATAATCAATGGATTACCTCCCATCACAAATAATTTGACAACCTACCTTGGATGCATAGATCCATGGTTACCTTGTTCACTGATTTTGATTAAAAAAGTTTAGAATTTTGTGAATTTTGAGGACTGGGGATTATATTGCCAAATTCAACGAATTTAATAGGAGACTTTCCATTTCAATACTGGACCTAGTTTCGCCAATACTGGACCTCTGTAATTTAATCTGGACCTTGTTATATTCCAGATTTGGCCACAAAATGTTATATGCCAAGGTATAGATTATGCCAATGTCTCATAAAATTTGGGTAATCTCCCTCACACAGTCGACAAAAAAGTGGTTTTTTTTTTGGGTTTGAAACAGTGTGAAATTGATAACAATTTTATCATACTTTTATTTTTGCATGGACAATTTTTACTAATGGTCATGACAATTCTCTTTTTTTTTGTGGGGGGGGGATTATGATTATGCTATCATCCCTGTCAAATTCTTTCTCCAATATTGCTATTAACAATTTGAAGGCGCAGTTTATTCTGATATTCTATTTCCTTTAGAAGAAACTTTCTATGACTGTTAGCATGAACAATACCTATAGTATAGATGTACATTGTAAACTGAATTATGCAGCATCATAACCACATTTTATTCAATACATATTATATTGCATTTATCTCCCTAGAAATTTTCTTTTCAAATATAATTATTCATATTTCACTTGTTTTACTTTGGTAAATTTGTTTTTACATTTTCAATTCGTATTGTATGTTGAACACACACATTTTCAATTAGTAATTGTATATATATATATATATAACCATATATCTCTCAGAATTTGTTTATATACCAAATCAAAAGAAATAATAGTTCTTTTAGTTAGAGATTTGTTTATATATAATCAAAATAATAGTTCTTTTGGTTTGCAGGTTAGGTGGAGCTGGAGTTGGAGCTAAGAATTTGGCCCTTAAGGGTCCAGACTGTGAACGAGGAGCTCTGATACCATGTGTAATGACCATATAAATTTAACATCCATTAATTACATAAATTATAACAGTAATATCTACTTGATTTCGGAAATATCAATAATTCCTTTTAATTGAGCACATACACATTTTAAATTGATCAATGAATAATAAAATTTTATAATAGAATAAAACAAATACATAATTTTAAAATACCTTGGTCTGATGCTAATTCCTCCGATCTGGTTGTTCTTTGTTGAACTGGATCCAACACTACCCAAACCTTGTTCCACCCTGCCAACTAGGACAACCTCCTAGCTCCAAGATATCATATGAATATCCTGGCCCCCATGCCCAAAACCTCCAGCAAACTGGTGCCCGTGTACTAAACCTTCCCGACTACAAAAATCCACTCTCCTCTATGCAATCCCAGAGAAAACTCACCTCAAATTTCCCTAGAATGGTAATGCCCCCTTCGTAAAAGAATTCCTTCCACTGTAAGGCTCTTCCCATCATATTTCCCCTTCACCGACTTCCCCCTCCTTCATTACTTTCCTTATCCATTTATTAATTATCTTATCCTTTCGTAGTTAATGTCCCTTATCCCATTATTCATGTTCCTTATCCACTTTATTTATTATTTTCTCTTGTCATATTTATTATCTTATCTTATATTTAATGTCCTATCCCTTCTCGAATACTTAAGCTTTAATTTAACAATATAATTTATTAACCCCCTTTAATTCTTTAATTAATTAATTAATTAATGAGTCAATTAATAATTAATTAATCCTTGACAATCATGAACAAGTAATTAATAATGATTAATTAGTTAATGTTATTTAAGAAATAATTATTGTTCAACTAACTTTTAGGACAATTAGATTATTAAATTAATTATAATTAATAATCCTATACATCTATTTAAGCAGGGTCGTTACAGTCATAGCTAGGGTATTGGAGAACTACACCATGAAATATTTCATAATGATAGCATACAATCCTTCCTCCTTGCATGAAAACTGCTCCCATGGCATACCCATTTTCATGTGTCTCCACTTCAAAAGAATTTTTCAATTTTGGTAATCTAAGAATTTGTGCTTTACTCATATTTTTTTTCATCTCATAGAAATCCTTGTGCTGATTCTTCCCCCACATGAAACTCTTACCACTCATTGTTATGGTGTGGAGGGGTGCAATTACTATTGAAAATGAAGCTATGAAATTATGCAAGTAATCTACTTCCCCCAAAAAACTCCTAAATTCATTGACATTTGTAGGAATTGTCCATTTCATGACAACCTCTATCTTTACGAGATGTATCTTATAGGTCCCCTCCATCGATCACATACCCCAAATACACTAAGGATTGCCTAGAAAACTCACATTTCTTGAGGTTATCCAAAAATTGGTTCTTAATTAGACTCTGTAATACTTACATGAGATGTGAGATGTGATCCTCCTAGGTAGCAATACAACCCATTATATTATCCAAATAGAATATAAAAAATGAATCTAGATATGGGTGTAGTACGTGATTCACCAGTCTCATAAATGTAGTTGGTGCATTAAATAAATTGAATTCCATGGCCAACAATTCATACAAATGTTTCCTTTTCTTAAAGGAAGTATTCTAGGTGTCTTCTTATTTGATGCATACCTAGTGGTATTTTGATTTGAGATCCAACTTGGTGAAATATTTTGCATGCTGCAACTGATCTAATAGATCATCGATCCTAGGTAGAGGATACCAATTTTTTAGTGTAATCTTGTTCAAATATTTTTCATTGATACACATTTGCATGTCTCATCCTTCCTTGGTAGAATTAAGATAGGTGACCCAAAAGTTTAGGTTCTTGGTCAAATCACACCATACTACAACAATTGTTTCAACTACTTCTTCACTTCATTTTCTTCCAGAACAAGCTATCTATACAACCCAACATATGGAAATGGAGAGTCTATAAACAACTATATTCCATGCTCCACTTCCCTCTTGGGTGGTGTCCCTCTAGGATAATGGAACACTCCTCTATATGATTTTATAAACTCCTCCAAATGATTTTTCTTCTCTTTAGTACACCCGTCTAGGGATGCATTTACTTTTATCGACTCATCCTCAATTTTATTTTCTCTTAATAAAAGTAAAACATATTTACCACTTGAACTAATCAACTTCTTAGCTTGGTTAGCACTTACCAATGATCTATTTGACTTTCCTTTATGCAACTTGATGATTTAGGACCTCCCATAATTTTTTAGTTGGTACTAATTGGAGCTCCACATAAATATTACATCCCTCATATACATGTAGGGGCTTCCAAAAACTACTCCACATACATCAAGGGGTACTAATTCGAATTCCACTTCATCAATAAAATCAATACTTACAACAAATTTAATTTTAAACTATTTTGTTATCTTTATCTTTGCATCCTTGTTTACCCAATCCAATGGATAGGGGATAGGTTTATCGTGAACCTCCAATCAAATATTTCTGACCAAATCCTATGCTATAAGATTATGCTATGAACCAAAGTCGAATAGAGCGTCTACCTTGGTCTTCTTGACATGGATCTTGATTTGGAAGAGTTTGGTCATCTAATTCTCTTCTTGATGATGAATGATACTTAGATTCACCTTCTTTTTCACTGATGTATAGAAAATATTATCATCCACATCGAATTTTCTTTCAACCTGATTGCTTGAATCTATGGCTAGAAGATTCTTTTTATTTTCTTCCTTCTTATGGTTCTTTGAGTTCAACTGTAGATGTAGTTTCTAACACTTTTCCTCGGTGTGACAATAAATATTGAAATAGTTGCAATTGATATTGGGATCCTTGCAATGATGTTCAATGGTCATTTTATTCTTATCCTTTGCCCCTTTCCACTTCTTCTTGCCCTCCATGGAAGTGTCCTAATTCTATTTCTTCCTAGAACCGATTGGTTTCCCTTTCTTTGTTGGAGTTACTTCACACACACCTAGGATTTATCTTTCCTAAGGTGTTTCCTTGTTTATTAGTCATAATTAGTCATTATCCACTCTCTTATATTTAGGGGAAAATATGGCACTTCGAAAATATTCTCTTTTAGTTGACACTTCAGTTTCACTAGTTGAGTTGAGTTTAGATGTTGCATTGGTTTTGTCACCATGCGACATTGGGATCATCACCATTATAATGAAAAATTTCCTTGGGATCATCACTAGACTGGTGCATTGCTCTTTATTTCCTCAGTTAACTCCTTAATACTCTCTGTTTAGTTAGTTAAATGAAGACTAGTTGACTAGTTAACTCATCTAGGTGGTAGTTCACTCTCGTAACTGCCTGAGAGACTAGACTAGGTGGCAGTTCACTCTCGTAATTGTTGGTGTGTGTCCATATCACTCTATACCACCACTATGTCTCATTAGTTACTCATGTATCCTATATCTATTGTAAATTATTCACTCTTTGAGTGTGGAGTATGGTTAATGAGAATTATTTTATTTTTTCTCTCCTTCTTATTTCTAAAATTCTCTCTGCAAATGTGTGTATCAATGTTTAGATAGATCTATTCTTCCAAAATGGAGTCCGGAAAGTGAATTTATGATCTTTTTAAAATCAACAAAATTTCAACATTTTTTTGGAAACGGCCGCACAGTTTTCAAAATTTAATCCAAAATTTATTTCGATATTATTCATTACAAGAAGATAAAGTGGATATGTGTGGACATATCAATGGGGCATATACTTCATCAGATCCATTCATACATATACATATTCAATAAAATCTTCAACGAGCATAAACTTGCACAGTTGCGAGGTCTTCTTGGAGTGAAGGACAAGGTTTCTTAGCAACTGCTTTTTGTTCCTTCTCAATTTTTTTTACATGCATTGTAATTTGAGGGGAGGTTTTTCCCATGAGGTTTTCCCTCTTTCCACATTTAATTCAGTGTATCTTTTGTATTTGGGTACCTAACATGGCGTTGTTGACGGGACCCATTGTTTATTTTCACCATAGTGATGTCCAGGGGGGGTGTTGGAGTTACTTCACACACACCTAAGATTTATTTTTTCTAAGGTTTTTCTTTGTTTATTAGTCATTATCCATTCTCCTATATTTAGGGGATAATTTTCCACTTGTAGAATATTCTCTTTTAGTTGACACTTATGTTTGACTAGTTGAGTTGAGTTTAGATGCTTCATTGGTTTTGTCACCATGATAATGCACAGTTTCCTTGGGATTATCACCAAACTGGTGAATTACCCTTTATTTCCTTAGCTAACTCTTTACTACTCTATGTTGAGTGAGTTAACTGAAGACTAGTTGACTTGTTAACTCAACTAGGTGGCAGTTCACTCCCATAACTGCCTAAGAGACTAGACTAGGTGGCAGTTCACTCTCGTAATTGTTGGTGCATGTCCAGATCACTCTAGACCATCACTATGGATCATTATTTACTCATGTATCCTATATCTATTGTAAATTATTCACTCTTTGAGTGTGGAATATGGTTAATGAGAATTCTTCTATTTTTTCTCTCCTTCTTCTTCTTTCGAAAATTCTCTCTGTAAATGTGTGTATCATTTTTTAGACAAATCTATTATGTCGAGGTTCAACACATTTACATTCTTGTGCCTTATTTTTTCCAAATAATGTTCTTGTACAGGTGTCTTGTCCACTGTCCTTGGCTTGAAAAGAATCACTTTATTTTGTATAAGGATATGTAGACCCCCCAAATACTTGAGAATTGCATCTGGCTTCTTGGTAGAGATACCCGTCATGATGGTCATCTTTATGAACTCAGTGGTATAGTGTTGTACACTCTACTCTTACTTTTACCTGAAGTAGTGCCACTGGATCCATTGTTCCTCCATATACCCGATAGGTTATAATCATGACTTAATGAGTGTTTTGAAGTCCTCCCACCTAGTTACTAGTGGATGAACCTCCAACCTAAGTGTTTCCATATGGATTTCCTAGCAAGTTAACACATGGACCTCTAACTTAAGTTTTGAAAATGATGTATTTTGTTCTTCATCTATATGGTGAAGATTGAAATAAACTTCTAGTTGCTACAACTAATGGTTCAATTTTAATGCATCGATGTCACCTTCATATAGATTTATGTCCACCTTTTCTTCCATATTGAATAAATATTTTGAAGGGTTTATGGTACTGGAAGTCAACTTATCTTTTTCAGGATCTTTCCTTGACTCATTTTTGGGTCTTCATTATCACACGATTTTCGTTCTAATCCGATCTCAAAGTTAGAGCTTTCAATCTCTTTAATCGATCCAAACTTTCTTTCCATAGATTCCATGAGGAGTTACATATTGTGAGATACTTTATTGACTTGTTCTCCAACCTCACAAATATCTCATCTACTGGATCTTAATGGTTGTTATGAATAGACACATTGGCCATGGCTAGGGTTCTATGACTTATTTTTGAACCGATTCTTGGATCCCTGCAAAATTCCCAAAATACCGCAATAAAACCCACTTTGATACCAATATGATTTGTAAATTTCCATGGATATTTGACTAGACAATACATTACAAGATATCTAATCAAATTACTGAAAAATTTACTATGAAGGTTAGTTTCCTTAGATATGATGTATTTAGTTACTGTTTTTTTTTCTACTTAATTGTATGAAATAGCTTAAATGTGAAAAATAGAGAACATAAATATTTACTCACACTCCATCCAAAAACAAAAACAAGATAGAACCTAGGAAACCCATTATGAGAGAAAAACCAACTAGAAGGTGAGGTCACTTAACTCTCTTTTCTTCAAATGCAAGTAAAAATAAAGAGGAACTCTCTCTAGAGTTTTCTTTGACATTGTGGCCTATATGGATTCTACAAAATATATCCTCCAAGATTATGCTTAGAAAAGTACCACTCTCAATTTTTATTCTTAGCTATGGAACAAGATACAATGAAAAATAATGGAACCCCTTCTTCTCCTAGCAATTTGATGTTTAACATCATCCGATAGCCATCTAGGGATATGATTTTTGATTTAGATTTTATGAGGGAATGAAATGAAACAGAAAAATATGATAGAAACACAAAGATACATTAATACACAATTTATATTAATGAATGAAATGTACAAGAACTATAAATGCATAGTGAATTGAACTCGCTAGAATGGTGGTAGCTTATCTCTAAGAAAAGATGTGATGGGTATGCGCATTCACAAGAATATGTTTATAATGAGACTCCAAATCCCTTTTAAACACAAAGAATAAATGAGAAAACATTAAAAATCCAAAACCCTAACGTCGAGAGATGAAACACCAAAAGGTTTGTGGGCCTCGATGGGTGTTGTTGATACGTCAATTTTCTAAGGGCATAAATTTTGAATATGATCTCCCTTTGGGGCACTTGATACCTCATCAGAAATGTTTAATTTAGAATTACACTTTCCAAATGGCCTTGTCGAGAGAATTTGATTATCAATTGGGATCTTCTAGGCCAAACAAATGTTGTTTAGGGCCTTAAAACGACCCTAGAAGTTCAGGACCTGAAAAACCATAGAATAACTACCAAGGTGGAAAAATGTGTTTTGATCCAGTGGAATAGATGGGTGGCCACCAATATCCACCTACACCATTCCACCCCCCTCGGGAAGTAGTGGTCCCCATTGCATTAAATTCCCATGGGATATGGGAAACCTTTTGCTCAATATGAATGTTGGTGAGTCTCATACCTTATTCAACAAGTTGTCCTACTTGTACTTGACATTAGCTTTCTGAAGGATGTCATGAACCTATTGTTGGAGGAGTTAGATCCATTTAGCCAATATAGTTGCATGATTTACATTGGTCTAAGTGTGGGAGGAATCTCTTGGTGAAGATGCAACAAGAAGAGCTATATCAGTGGGGGATAATGGTGGGAACACCAAGAACACCTAAAAGAGGTTGTGGCCAATAGATATGTGAAGGAATCTATTATAGATTGGATTAAATAGGAAGTGTGGAGGCAATACTATAGATAAAGAAAGAATATCTTTGTGTTATTCTATAATCTTGTCGACTTGCTTTTGTTGGATAGAAAGCTCTTGGGCCAAGGCTGTAGTAATTACAATTTCCTTCTATTCACCTTCTGAACGGATCGTGAAGAGGATAAAAATTTTGGTATGAGATATTACTTTGTGGGAATTTTTTCTTTTATATAATAGTCAAAACTGCCTTTAGTACCTTGCAGAGATGCCCCCCTGAGTAATAATGACACTATAAGGTCAAGACTCATAAACAACATGACGCTTTCATAGATATAGTTTCCCTAAAGGAACATCACCAAATTCTAGTGGGGAAACATCACATAATACCTCATCCTTTAAGGGATTGATGTCGTAGGACATGTGGCACTGCTATCTGACATGAAGATTTCATCTCTAGTGAAGCCACCCAATTTTGTATGGTTGCGGGTGTACTGTTGTCGACAAATCCAACTTCTTGATGACCTTTGTTGAGATTATGTTCTTTTTGTTTCTCCTATCAACAATGAAATGCACTGGGGCCCCCTTCACCCAGATCTGTGAATGGAATATGCACTCCCCCTACTTAGGATCCTCTGGTTCTTCTGGTTGGATTGTTGTGGTTGCGATGGTAGCGGTGGGTTATGCATCAACGACATGTTTCCTTTTATTTTTTTCTAAATCAAATTCCAAGTTAGGGTTGAACTCTTTTTCTTTTATCACAACCACTAGTTACTATTTCGAGTGACATTCGTTGATGTTATGCCAAGGGATTTTTTGGAAGTCATACAACTTTCCAGTGTTCCCATTCATCCTCTAGGTACCCTTATTTTCTTGCATCTTGGAATGGTTGTCTTCATGTTGGTTGTTTTGTGAATTAAGGCCACCTTTACCATAATTCGATTGTTTCATATTTCAAGACCTGAACTACCACATTTTATGCTGTTTAAATTTCATCTTGATTTTGACAGTGTATCAATAAGTGGTTCCCAGTGATGAGATGTACAAAAACACAATTTCTATTTCGATGTACCTGTGTAGATCCCCATGGTATTTTATAACCATATGTGATTCAAATTGTCTAATACCCATCTTGCTGCACAAGGTATGGAAGTAATTTGTGAAATCCAACATTGTTTGGTCCCTCTCTTGATGTATTGAGGTCCATGTCATGTATTGGTCATCATAGTTTCCAATAGATTAATATTGTTCCTCGATTACATCCATAAAAGAGTCCCAAGTGAGATCAACCCCAAATATTCCAAACTCCTCAGTAGATTTTTATCAGAGTAAGTCTCCCACCAATTTTTGACATGGAGGGTGACCTTAAGGAGCGCAAAGGTGTTCTTTCCCTATTGAAAAAATTGTGGACAAAGAAATAACATTTTAGTATATTTAAGCACTTTTGTAAAAAATCAACATCAATATGACATTCAAATACGGGAATATCAAAATTAACTTGTACCTTGAAGGGGAAGCCCCTCCAAAGTGGTCACTTCACAAATATGCATCTATTGTTGTTAGTAGTCATCAAAGGACTTGGGAAAAATATTCCATCATCGTGTTCCTATGTTATTCAAGATCTTCCATGAGAAACAACTTTATAGGATCTCTTGCTCCGTCGTCTCTCTTTTTTCCCGCCATGGGAGGCTAGTTGGGCTAGCGAGAGAGGTTTTTCTCAAGAAAAAATAGCTCGAGACACAACTATCAATACACTGACTTCATCGAGGACATGCAGTAAGGAATTACATGGAGCATACCGATTTGATACCACTGATCCATATTTTATAAGGGAAATAAACTCACTATAGGGTTTCTTTACTTGTATATTGGGAGTTTGGTATCCATTGCAATGTTAGGAATTGTAATGAAACGAAAAAGAAGAATACTGAACATTTCTATAGTATTTATTTACTTGTATATTGGGAGTTTGGTATCCATTGTAATGGGACCACTCATTACATTGGATCCCAAACCCTCTCACTATCAATTTTGTTTAAAAAAACACTTTCACGGTTAGCAATGCGCACCATATAGAAATATTATGCTAGTGTGCATGTTCCCTTCAACATCACCGCTATGTTTAAAATGTTAATAACATTGTTTTTAATATCAAAATTTTCATTTTTTAAATTTGTTCACGAGTTCGACAGTGCACAATAAACGGTAATGAGGGTCTGGTGCTTCTATTACTTTATAGAGCACTGTGTGAATATAAAAATTTACAAATGAAATGTTTTCAATTTCATAAGAACACGATGATCATATACCAATGCGTATATGTGACATCCCCAAAAATAAAATATTCTTGAAATTTAAAATTGCTGGAAATTTATTCCATTTCTAGTAAATTCGAATTTGGAATTTTTTTCCATTTATGGCAATTTCGAATTTCGAATTTGGTAATTGTATTTAATTATTTTGACTATTGGGCAGAGACCTGATTTGACCCAACTAACTATTTGACTATGACACTTGTATAGAAACATAATATTTTATATTGATTGCACGAGGACAAATGGAACAACCATGTTAAAATTAGTTGACCATGACTCCATGAGTGAGGAACATGTTGGAACTACCTATGGGATGATTATTACAAGTGGAAAATCAGTGATTTGGCCATTGGCAGCCCCTGAAAATTAGGGATTTAGAAAGCTGCAAAAATTCCCAAGGGAGGGAAAAGACCTGGGCAAATGATAAATAAAATATGAGAGGAGGGAGGATACTACCAAGTATGCTGGGAAAGGAGACTTTTGATTTACTTTCTATTATGAACACTGCTTGATTGTGAGGTAAGGGAAAACCACTGGAGCTGCAGGACATTACTGAAGAGAATCTTTTCCAATTTCTCCCTCATGGATTCATGGTTAGGCTAGGGGGTGAATCGGGCAAGTAGTTTGGCTACCATACTCTATGGTTGGGAGGAATGTGGCAGTTCCCTTTGTTTTTCCGCAAGCTGGCTCAGATATGTAAACCTTTCCTTACTCTGTCCTTGGATGTTTTGTGTGTAACTGATATTATGCATCTACTTGTTCTAAATCAAAATAATCCTTTCAATGGATGATATCTATCGTGGTATTAAATTTACAATCACAGTCTAAATTCTGGAGTGGTCCCTCCTGAAAATATGGAATACTAGGAAAATTTATTTAAATACGATTTGAGTTTAAGAAAGTAGATCCATCTACATGATAGGCTTAATCTGAAGTTGAAATGCTAGGATACTATGTATTGCTTAAAGAAGACCAATCTGTATAGATATAAGTTTATTTCTGTGACTGAAGTATTAAACATATCTAAATTTGAGCAATCAGATAGGTTTAATTTGAATTCAAAATGCTAGGATACTTTGAATGCTCAAAGAAGACCAATCTTCATAGATATGGGTTTATTTCTGTGACTGAAGTATTAAATAGATCTAAATTTGAGCAATCGGAGTTGAGTAAATTTGTGCCAAAAGGAAACATTTAAATGTATCGCTTATACCAAACAATCATGCATCTTAAAAGAGACTTCTTGTCTTTTACATTTAAGAATTGAAGAGGAATACAAAATAGCAAGAACCTTAGGGATCACCCGGGCACTCATATATTATACACATATATATGTATTGGAAATAAAACACAAACTGGAACTAATCTATCTACATCATAAAGTTAAGGAAATATGGAAAACCCCTTTTTGTTTATCTGATGTTGAAACAATCATGGGAATTGATGCCTATCAAAAGATTTTATGCTTTCCTTGTTTTATTTAAAGAGCGGTCTACCCTTTCCACAGTAAAATTCTGTAATGAATTTAGAAATTTTTGAAAACCTTAAGAAGATCTAGAACAATTTTTTGAATTGAATTTGTCACTTTGTGTTTTTTTTACTGAGTTTGTAAACTCTGTTCAAGTTTTAATTTTTCAGCATTTTTGAGTTTATTGGTTCAAGTTGCATGGAGTTATTTTGTTCTTGGAAACGACGAAACCTGAAGTGGCCCCACAGCTTGATCGAATTTCGTGATTTGGCGATTACCATTGTATGTTGTTCATGCATCAAGCATTACCAAATGACGAAACCTGATATTGGTTGGGCCCCATACCTTTTCATGATTTCATGATTTGGCGTTTGACGTTGTGTAGTGTTTTTGCATCGAGAGTCAGTAAACCTCGAAATCCCAAACCCTGAAACCCCAAAGTGTTGGGCCCACAACCTTTTCTCATTTTGATATTCGACAATCCGCGTGGTATTTTATTTTCGTATTCGACGTTTGTAATCGTTGAAACCCGATTGACCTCCGTTTTTCATATATATATATATATATATATATATATATATATATATATATATATATATATATATATACATTACATTATATAAAAGCATGTAATAGAATAATTAACTAAGATTGCTTCCATTTACCAACTCTTTGCTGATCCATCGCAATAGAATAATTAACTAAGATTGCTTCCATTTACCAACTCAACAGTCATGATTTTCTTTAGGAGATAGCCCTAATCACAAGTGTCTAAGATATATATATGTATGTTTAAAGTACGGAAGTGACCTTGTGAATACCAAGAATTACTATAGACCATCCACAACAGTTTCACATCTTTATATCAACCGGTGTTTAATGAAAAGTTATAGGTTGAAATGTTACATCTTATGGTTACAAATAGAAAGCCCTTTCTGTTTTTGTAAATTATGGAAGCTCAGGAGGGTGCATATATTAGGATGGAAGGAAATCTATAGCAAGGACCTCTTGGAGATCCAATATATAACAGTGATGGAAGCTCACCCATGGAGGTGTTGGAAACAATGAGGAATCTTATTGTTGAACTGCAGGTTTTCAAGGCCGACAATGAAAATTTTAAGAAAGCACAGTAGGAATAGCAAGAGATAAATGAAGTCTTGCTGCGTAGTATAGTAACCAAGAAAATCCCAAAAGACGATAACCGTGATGAAGAAGTCAACAAAAGGGCCTCCAAGAATTCTGGACCGGAAACAGAAAAAGGAGACAGTTTATCTGAAGGGACACGTTCAGTTGAAGAAAAAACTATACCAGATAGAAAAAGAAAACAAGTAGACCACCCTGAAGGAGAATTTAAAAATATTAAACCAGCTACCTTTGATGGAGAATCCAGGATAGGAGAAGAAGCTGAGGCATGGTTGTTGGACATCAACAAATACTTCCAGACCTACAACTATTCCAGCAACATGAAAGTCAGAATGGCCATCTACAATCTGAAGCGGAAGGCCATCATTTGGTGGTAGGACCTAAAATTGGCCAAGGGCCTAAAGGAGAAATAGTTAGAATGGTCTGAGTTTAAGAAGTATTTTAAGAAACAATACCTTTCTGAAAGTTATTATGAAAGGAAGATGAAAGAATTTTATGAGTTACGACTCAGACAGATGATGATGGAGGACCTTATAAATAAATTTCTGGAACTACTAAGGTTCGTACCATACATCTAGGAGGATAAGGTAAAAATCTAGTGATTCTTAAGTTGTTTACCACAATCCTACAATGATAGAATTGAGTTTGACAACCCCAAATCTATGAGTGAGGTATTCAGGAAAGAATGAATGTGCTATGACTAGTATAAATAGTGGGCAGAGTTTCCCAAGACCTGGAAGGATAAGAAGCAATATCAAATGAACCAACAGAAGAAGGGATACCAACCAGATCCTTATCAGAATGCAGCAAAAAGTTTCCCAAGTAAGGATTTTCACTCCAATCATCCTAATATGGAAGGTAGTGGTAAACTGATAAACCTGGGAATGAAGAAGTTTGTGGACAACTCCTGCGAGACATTAAAGTCTTGGGAGTGTGGAGAGCCTCATCTAAGGAGGAACTGTCCATGTTTAACTTCAACAAACAAAACTGTTGTTCATAATTTGCAAGAAGCCTTGACAGTGGGAGACATGGGTAGAAGCCTGCATCGGATAAATGCAACCATAGATGGTCGACAAGCTGACCACCAGTCCTCGGTGGTAGAAATCGAAGGTAACATCAATGACACTCGAATTTCTATTTTAATTGACCCTGGAGCTACGTTAAGTTATATTACTCCTAATATAGTAGAGTCAAATAAACTTAAGAAACGAAAGCACACAAAATCATGGCTGGTACAACTAGCAATAGGTACTAAAAGGAAAGTGAATTTATTTCTGATTTTAAGTTCAACTTAGGTGGTCAAAAGATAAGGACCAATCTGAACATCTTACCACTAGGATCTTATGATATGATTATCGGGATGAATTGGTTGGAACAACACAAAGCAATACTAGAATATTATACAAAGATACTCAGCTATAAAGATGATTCTGACACTGTTAGAACAACCCAAGGCATACCAAATCCTGTATCAGTCAGACAAGTTTTAGCGATGCAACTCAAGAAATGTATTAGAAAGGGATGTCAAGTTTATGCCATCCAAGTGACGAATCTATTACAAAAAGAAGATAAGCCAAAGTTAGAAGACTTTCCTATCCTACATGAATTCAGAGACATGTTTGCGAATGAGATACCAGAATTACCTCCTAGAAGGGAAATAGACTTCTCTATAGATCTACTACCTAGCTCAGCCCCTATCTCAAAAGCACCTTACCGAATGAGTCTACTAGAACTAACAGAATTAAAAATCCAATTACAGGAATTATTGGACAAAGAGTATATCAGACCGAGTGTTTCACCATGGGGGGCACCAGTCCTCTTTGTAAAAAATAAATACAGTACTCTAAGACTATGTATCGATTATAGACAACTAAAAAAAATGACCATTAAGAAAAAAATACCCCTTACTAAGGATAAATGATCTATTTGATCAAGTTGGTGGGGCTAAGATCTTTTCAAAATTGGATTTACGATCCGGTTATCATCAAGTTAGGATAAAGGATGAGGACATAAGAAAAATAGATTTTCGAACAAGATATGGACACTACAAGTTTGTAGTCATACCTTTCAGACTCACTAACACACCAACCACATTTATGTTCTTGATGAACAACATTTTCAGTCAGTACTTAGACAAGTTCGTAGTAGTATTTATCAATGATATTTTGGTCTATTCTAAAATGAAGGAGGAACATGATGAACACTTAAGAATAGTTCTGCAAACATTAAGGAAACACAAACTATACACAAAATTCGACAAATGTGACTTTTAGAAAAAAGAAATACAATATTTAGGACATGTCATTTTCTCAGAAGGTATTCCCGTAGACCCAGAAAACATAAAATCCATTATGGAATGGCCAGTACATAAGGATGTGGCAGATATCCGGTCATTCATGGGAATCACCAGATATTATCACAGATTTATAGAAGGGTTTTGTAAGATAGCCTACCCTATCACGTCATTACAAAATAAAGGAACCAAGTTTAACTAGTTACAAAAGTGTCAAGACAGCTTTAACAAGATGAAATAATTATTGACATCGACACCCATTTTGAAGGTAGAAAACCCAGATAAAGACTTCACAGTTTGTTTTGGTGCAAGTAAAGAGGGACTAGGTGGTGTCCTAACTTAGTTAGGGAACGTGGTTTGTTACGAGTCCCAACAATTAAAAGAATACGAGTGAAACTATGTCACTCATGACCTAGAATTGGTAGTAGTAATACATGCCTTAAAAATGTGGCGACACTATATAATGGGCAGAAAATTCCTACTATTAACGAATAATAGCAGGGTGAAATATATGTTTAACCAACCAGATCTTAATGCAAGACAAACAAGGTGGCTAGCCTTCTTGAGCGAATTCGACTTTGAGGTCATACATATCAAGGGTAAGGAAAATAAATTAGAAGACACTTTAAGCAGAAGAGTCCATGGGTTATTTGAGATAAACATCAGCAGGGCAGAAAGTGATCTGGAACAAAGAATAAGGATGACAGGTATTAACGACGGAAATTACACTAAGATAATGACATAATTACAAAATAGTACCACCAACTCTGACAAACTAGATCTAAGGATTGACAAGAAAGGACTACTACGACTTAAAAACATACTTTACATACCAGATTCAATAGAATTGAAATCAACAATTTTGGACGAAGTGCATAAGAAATCGTATTTTGGCTATCCAGGTTACCAGAAAACAATAACAACACTTAGAAAACTATTTTTCTAGCCTAGTATGAAGGGCAAAACAATAGAATACTTGGCTAGGTGCCAAGATTGTCAGTAGGTTAAGGCCGAGCACCAGCATCCAACAGGCCTATTACAACCATTACCGGTACCAGAATGGAAATGGGAGACTATATCACTGGACTTTATAATAGGTTTGCCTAAAACTCAGAAATATAATGATTCTATCATGGTTGTAATCGATAGACTTAGTAAGTATGCACACTTTATTCCTGTAAAGTCTACTTTTAAAGCTATAAACATTGCTGAAATATTCATGAAAGAAATTTTTAGACTGCATGGTATTCCTAAAATGGTGATTTCAGATAGAGACGTAAAATTTACATCTACTTTTTGGAAGAAATTGTTTGCAGGGCTAAACACTAACTTGAATTTTAGTACAATCTATCATCCACAAAAAGATGGACAGATCAAAAGGACAAATCAAATCATAGAGGATATGCTTCGCATGTACATAAGAAAAAAACCAAGCAAGTGGGAAGACTACCTGCACTTGGTAGAATTTTCATATAACAATGGGTACCAAACTTCAGCTAAGTTGATCCCTTTAGAAATACTATATGGCAGAAAGTGTACGACTCCAATTAGCTGGGATAACTTGGCTAACAGAATCATGATTGGACTAGAGATGCTCCAATAAATGGAGAACATGGTAAGAAAGGTACAATAGAACTTGAAAGAATCATAGGACAAACAAAAGAGCTATGCAGATAAGAAAAGAAGACACTTGGAATTTCAAGTAGGAGACCATGTTTATTTGAGGGTCGAAGCCCAAAAGAGCTTGTTGAAGTTTGGGAATTGTGCCAAGCTGACACCCAGGTTTTGTTGGCCCTTCGAGACACTAGCTCGAATTGGACCCATAGCATATCAACTTGCACTTCCAACTAATCTAAGAATTCATAACGTATTTCATGTTTCATTGCTGAAAAAGTATACTCATGACCCTACTCATAGGATTGATTGGAACTTGGTGCAGGTGGAACCCGAAGGCGAGTTCCAGGTGGAACCCCTGCACATTCTAGATCGGAGAGAAATAACACTTCGAAACAGAGTCATCACTCAGGTAAAGGTGCAATGGAAGCACTTTACTCCTGAGGAGGCCACTTGGGAGTTGGAGGGAGATTTGCGAAAATCCCATCCAATCCTATTCTAGGAAAGGAACGGACACTGAGGATAGTGTTTTACTAAAGGGGGAAAGTATGTGACATCCCCAAAAATAAAAAATTCTTGAAATTTAAAATTATTGGAAATTTATTCCGTTTTTAGTAAATTCGAATTTGGAATTTTTTTTCCATTTATGGAAATTCCGAATTTCAAATTGGTAATTGCAATTAATTATTTTGACTATTGGGTAGAGACCTGATTTGACCCAACTAACTATTTGACTATGACACTTGTATAAAAACAAAATATTTTATATTGATTGAGGGAGAACAAATGAAACAACCATGTTAAAATTAGCTGACCATGACTCCATGAGTGGGGAACACGTTGGAACTACCTTTGGGTTGATTATTACAAGTGGTAAATCAGTGATTTGGCCATTGACAGCCCCTGAAAATCAGGGATTTAGAAAGCTGTGAAAATTCCCAAGGGAGGGAAAAGACCTAGGCAAATGATAAATAGCATATGAGAGGAGGCAGGACGCTACCAAGTATGATGGGAAATGAGACTTTTGATTTACTTCCTATTATGAACACTGGTTGAGTGTGAGGCAAGGGAAAACTACTGGAGCTTTAGGACATTACTGAACATAATCTTTTCCAAGTTTGCCCTCATGGATTCATGGTCAGGCTAGGGGGTGAATCCGAAAAGTAGATTAGTTGCCCTGTTCTACGGTTGGGAGGAACGTGGTTGTTCCCTTCGTTTTTCCACAAGTTGGCTCGGATATGTAAACCTTTCCTTACTTTGTCCTTGGATGCTTTGTGTGTAACTGATATTATGCATCTACTTGTTCTAAATCAAAATAATCCTTTCAATGGATGATATCTATCGTGGTATTAAATTTACAATCACAGTCTAAATTCTTGAGTGGTCCCTCCCAAAAATATGGAATACTAGGAAAATTTATTTAAATACGATTTGAGTTTAAGAAAGCAGATCAATCCACAAGATAGGCTTAATTCGCAGTCGAAATTCTAGGATACTCTGTATTTCTTAAACAAGACCAATCTGTATAGATATAAGTTTATTTTTGTGACTGAAGTATTAAACATATCTAAATTTGAGCAATTAGATAGGTTTAATTTGAAGTCGAAATGATAGGATACATTGAATGCTCAAGGAAGACCAATCTACATAGATATGGGTTTATTTCTATGACTGAAGTATTAAATAGATCTAAATTTGAGCAATCGGAGTTGAGTAAATTTGTGCCGAAAGGAAATATTTAAATGTATCGCTAATTCCAAACAATCATGCATATTAAAAGAGACTTTCTGTCTTTTACATTTAAGAATTGAAGAGGAATACGAAATAGCAAGAACCTTATGGATCACCTGGGCACTCATATATTATACACATATATACGTATTTGAAACAAAACGCAAACTGGAAGTAATCTATCTACCTCAGAAAGTTAAGGAAATCTGGAAAACCCCTCTTGTTTATCGGATGTTGAAACAATCATGGGAATTGATGCCTATCAGAAGATTTTATGCTTCCGTTGTTTTATTTAAAGAGAGGTCTACCCTTTCCAAAGTCAAAGTCTGTAACGAATTTAGAAATTTGCGAAAACCTTAAGAAGATCCAGAACATTTTTTTGAATTGAATTTGTCACTCTGTGTTTTTTTTACTGAGTTTGTAAACTCTATTCATTTTTTCATTTTTCATCATTTCAGAGTTTATTGGTTAAAATTGCATGGATTTCTTTTGTTCTTGCAAATGACGAAACCTGAAGTGGCCCCACAACTTGATCGAATTTCATGATTCGACGATTACCATTGTATGTTGTTCATGCATCAAGCATTACAAAACGTCGAAACCTGATATTGGCTGGGCCCCATACCTTTTCCTGATTTCTCGATTCGGTGTTTAATGTTGTGTAGTGTCTTTGCATCGGGAGTTAGTAAACCCCGAAACCCAAAATTATTGGGCCCACACCCTAATCGTATTTCACAATTTGGAATTTCTTATTTCATTTTGTTTGTGTGTCATGTGTTCGTAAACCCCGAAATCCCGAACCCTGAAACGCCAACGTGTTGGGCCCAGAACCTTCTCTCATTTTGGGATTCGACAATCCACGGGGTCTTTTATTTTTTTATTCAGCGCTTGTAATCGTTGAAACCCAATTGACCTTCATTTGTTTTCTCTCTCTCTTTCTCTCTCTCACACACACACACAGATATATATATATATATAGACATTTCTGATAGATTTAAAGGCATGTATCACATTAGAGTAATTAACTAAGATTGCTTCCATGTACCAGCTGAGCAGTCATGATTTTTTTTAGGAGATAGCCCTAATCACAAGTGTCTAAGATATATATATGTATGTTTAAATTACGGAAGTGACCTTGCGAATACCAAGATTTAATATAGACCATCTACAACAGTTACACATCTTTATATCAACCGATGTTTAATGAAAATTTATAGGTTGAAATGTTGGAAAATTATTGGAGTGAATCGAATTAATAGAGTTTAATTACTAGAACTAATCATGACAAGAACGATAAAACCGCAAAATGCGAAACTGTGACTTAATCACCATTTCGGAGTTTCAAATACCAGGAGTTGGAGGTGTCAAAGACACTCACGACAAGAATAATAAAGTTGCAAAATGCTGAAAGAGACTATTGTGAATCTCGAAAACCTAAAAGGCAAAAATCCAAAATCCGGTCAACCGTCCATTTGAGTGGGTTATGTGAACCTTTCGATCATTTCGGAGATTTTGTGATCATGAATTTTATAATGTTGGAGTCACGATGACTCGAATGGAAAAACGCTAAAAAACCTGGTCAACCATTCGATTAAGAAAAGATGGGATCAGATTATGGAGTTTTGTGAACCATTGATCTGGCCCCATTTTGGGGATTGCGACTTGCTAAAATGACAAAATGTCGAAGTGTGAAAGGCATTTTGACTAGTTTCGTGGTCACAACAAAAAGCTATAGGGGTCTGTTTATATTTAAACTTTTCACAGAGGAGTATAGACTAATACTCTACTTTTACATAAGTCTATTTGGTCATTTTCATGATGTGATTATGTGTATGGACTAGCGCATGAGGCCTAGGCCATCAACTCCCAAAGTCCTTTGTATTGTAAACTTATGGTAATGGGTTATTTGTATGGTCTAACGCGTAAGGATTTGGCCATAAAGTCCCAAAGTCATTTGGGTTGTTAAGACCGTGGTAATGGTTATAGGTACAAACAGATCGAAAAGTAATTATAATCACAGGAATTGAAATAAACATTGAAATGAGGAGTAAACACTTATCATTGATTAGAAAACTTTAAGTTGAATGGTAATGACAATCGACGACAGTAAGGACTCTTGCAAACTTTCAGACTCAAGCTTTATAACATAAATCTTACTTGTTTGAATCTCGAACTATTCAAGGATATTTATACAAACAATTTATTTTTTTTAGATAGTTTTTTAGGTATATTACAATATACATATGTTTAAAGCATTCATGCATAATATTTTATTATATATACAGAAATATTATTTTGTAAAAAAATATCATAATTTCTATATCTAATGATTCCTAGTTTTTTTTTTTTAAATAAAGTGATGCATAGAATTTCAAGGAAAAAAACTTACTGCAGTGAGCACAATGGTATCTCACCCCAACAAGAGAGCAAGGAAATTTATTTAAGTTTTTTTTTATAAAATTAATATATTATAATTATATCCAGGTTTAAATAATGATGTCTATTGGGTAGCTACATTTACTTGTGTAATCGGGGTTTTGGCATCCGCAGGAGAAACCCTACAGCTGCAGCGAGCTGATCCGGGGTCGTCGACCACCAGGGCCGAACCGTTGTTCCCTCAGCCTGTTGCAACTGCCGAAGGGAGGATTCAACTGGAGGGTGTGGCGCTCGGCTTACTTTGAAAAGGAGTGCCGGCGCTAGTCTTCAGGACGAGAGGAGCGTTTTGTTTTTTTTTAAAACTGCAAGTTTTCAAAGGGAGCACCGAGAGCAAGCCAACACTCTCTTTTCTGCCCAAAGGGAGCGCCAGGCATCTAGTGCCCTTACGCTCGGTTCGTTCATGTTATTTAGCACTCCCGAGTTCCCTTCACAGATGCACCGACAAATAAAGATCAAACAAACGCGCCCTTGAGTATTGAAAGTTGTCTCTGTCAATTTTTATCGACTTTTTCAGAAGTTTTCCCAGTCGAAGCCTGGCAGATCGGAGACCTTGGACTATTGGGAGTTAGTCTGCACAACCCTGTGGATGTAGAGATCCAACAGAGATTCTCCAATGGATTCCAGCGGGGGCTCTGCCCCTCCTCTCAACCCGCCTCCGGAGATCACTGCATTCAAAGCATTGATTGCCGCAACCTGAAAGCACCCTCTCACTGCTAGTCAGCAGAAGTTCGTCAAGAAATTAGATTCAATCCCCATGGTAGCTCTTCCTGAAGAAGAGACATGCAAAGCTGCTTTGAATCTCGCTGAGAGAGGGTTAATAGGCCAGTTCACGGGCCTCTGGCCGTCCCCAAAGTCGGTAGAGGATTGGAATCAAAGAAATTGGTCACCCTTGATTAAAGAGGGGGTTAAGAGTTACTTTGTGGGCAAGGGGTTCTTCATATTAGTCTTCGAAAACCCGGATGATAGAAGTCTAATTTTCAGAAACGGCCCTTATTTCATGGGACCACAAGGACTGTACTTAAACAAATGGTCTCCCGACTTTGACCCCACTCAAGATGTACCTTCTGCTGTTCCGGTGTGGGTGCGCCTCCCTCATCTGCCTCTACACTGCTAGAACCAAAAAACCTTCCAGATCATTGGCAACGCGCTTGGGAAATACATAGATCAAGCAACAAGGAAAGATCAGTTCTCATGCACTCGAATCTGCATCGAAGTCGACCTAGAAGAGGGTTTGCCTGAAGCAATCAAGCTCACCGTTGCTAGGTGGACTCATATCCAGGAACTGGATTACGAGAAACTCCCTTTCAAATGCAAATACTTCCATGGTCATGGTCACTTCGCCAAGCACTGCAAGAAAAAAGAAGAGGAGCAAGCAGACAATATAAACGAGGATCAATGGACAATAGTACAAAAGAACGCCCACCAAAAAAAGGGAAATGGAAAAAGGCATACCGCAAGAGCTCCAGGCAGCTCCAAGAATAATCAAGAAAAGGACGCAACACCAAAGGAATTAGAAAACACTCAGAACAACCCAGCAGGAGCGACTAAGGAAAATCAGGTGCAAACATAAGCCCCTCCACTCAACGAAGAAGGGGGAGTAGCTATATAGGTAGAGGCCTCACAAGGCAGCCCTCCCAATCCCTCTTATGCTGAAATAACAAGGAAAAAACAAGTGGAAAGCGTTGGTTCTTCAGAGGATGAAACCTTTGAGCGCCCCTCTAAAAGAGCAGGCAGGAAATCCCACAAAGAATTAAGGGAAGAGGAAGCAGAGA
>SNQJ01S0001039.1:95197-169170 GCA_010110895.2 Picea sitchensis
CGCTCCCAATTTATCAATCGACATTCTTATTGGCTCCCAGAAATGTTATGGATCAGATTGCAAAAATATTAAGGGATTTTCTTTGGCAAGGTGGAAAAGGAAACGAAAAGAAAATGCTTTTAGCTAACTAGGAGCTGGTCCGGCAACCATTAGCAGAGGGGGGCCTTCAAATCCGATATCCCTCCCTTGTTAACCAAGCGATGGGAGGAAAATTACTATGGAAAATGGCCCACGAGCCCAAACACCCGACCAACAATACTCTTATGTCCAAATATGCCCAAATTTTGTCCTATCGAAATCTGCAGTTCGATCCCACAGTCAACAGTACGCTAGTTTGGAAACTATGTTGCAAAAGTAGCATGTTTTTCAACAATTCCCTGTACAGAGTGCCGGGTAATGGTAAGCGCACTTACATTTGGAAAGACAAAATAATGGGGAGCGATCCATTGGAGGCGAATCAAGACATAGATGACATCAGAGAATGGTTATCTCACACAGGTAAAATCAGACTTTATGATATTTCGACATGGGACTGCCGGGGAGATTGGGCCGGTTGGGATCTTAACGGCATTCCAGATTGGTTAACACCACAAAAAAATCTCCTTGTTGAATTTCTAGAAGGCTCCTCTCCTGAAAACCGCCATATGAGGGACAGTTGGGCCTGGGGTCTGTCAGGCACTTACACCACAGCAGCTGGATACAAAGCTCTTCAGAATACAAAGGACAGCAGTCACCCTCCTGCCTTCTGGAAGTTAGTCTGGGACAATCTAGCTCTCCCCAAAGTGAATTTCTTTTTCTGGACGTTGGTGCAAAATAAAATTCTTACAGGAGACAATCTAGAGAAAAGGAAAATTGCAGGGCCTCACAGGTGCGAGCTATGTAGAAGCAACTCTGAAACAACCCAACACTTATTCCTAGAGTGCAATTTCGCTAAGGAAGTATGAAGACTCTCTCTTCTAGACCTGCAAATTCCATCCTTCCCTCAGAGAACAGTTGTTGCATTGTTCGCCTCTTGGAACGATCTCTATCCTCAAGGTATTCCCACCAAATCCTTCTGGCGAAAAATTTGGACAGAAGTCCCCAAATTCATTTGCTGGTAGCTATGGTTGGCTCGTAACGACCAAATCTTTAATGGTCATACTCGATCCCCTCTTCAGGTTGCAGTCAAAGTGAAATCACTCCTCTTGGAAACAACCCAACATCAATACTTCAACGAAGATCCTCTGCTCCGTCCTGAAGAAAGGAGATGGCTTAGCCCGTTGGATCCCTCTCCTCGCAAGCTAATCCTCACTCCTCAAATAGTAAATCCGGAGTGGAGAATAAGAGAATCCGAGAACAGCTTCATAAACTGGTGGAAATCCAAAAAACTCACCACAATTTTTTGTGACGGGGCCTCCAAAGGAAATCTCGGGAACGCTGGCGCTGGAGGGGTCATTTACTCTTCGGATGGGATCTTGAGAGACTACTTCTGATGGGGTCTAGGCCAGAAGACCACCAACCAGGCAGAGATTCTTGGTCTTCTCAGAGCTTGCCAAATAGCAAGAGAAAAGGGAGATAAAGAACTACAAGTCTTTGGAGATTCAGAGCTTCTTATAAAAAAATTAAATACGGAGGACCTCTTCAACAATGCTAGCCTCAATAAAATTCTGGGCAGATTGAAAAGACTCCTYCATGAATTCASCTCCTACAAGTTCTACCATATTCTTAGAAATCTGAATGGAGAAGCGGACCAGATGGCAAACAAAGGATGCACCCTCACAAAAGGGCAGATTCTTATCAATGACGATAACAACTATCAAATTCCTTGAAAAGATTGTAACTCTGAAACTGAATACGCTGGCTACTTTCTATGTAAATGGGGCTGCCTAGGCAAAGACCCCTCCTATCTTTTTCAAATAAATAAAAATCATAACCGTTACAGTTAAAAAAAAATAAAAATAATGATGTCTATTGGTTAAGGCGTGTCCTGTAGAGAAAAAACCTGAAGAAACTTAATAAGATTGTTCACAATCCAAGTGCAAAAGAGCATGGAATATTTGTGGAAATTTTTAAAAGAGAGGAATTAGGTGAATCAAAAGGTAATCAACATGAATTTTTCCTTTGTACTTTTACTAAAAATGAATTACTTAACATTAGTCGCTAAAATGTTTTAAACACTCCATTTCACATTTTTTTAATGTTATGCAGGGATATATAGAGAGGGAATGAAATGTCGTCCTAAGAAGATAAAAATTATGAAGGATGTAAATGATGACGACTTGGTGCCCAGTTCATCTAGAGTGGCGTTGAAAATTAATGAGAGGAGGAATTGATATTAAAAAACTATGAGGGATATAGTGGAAAGAGAATATAAATGTAATTTCCACTTACAATACAAAAATGAACCCATTGACTACACGAATAAGATTATATATAAACAATAGGAATCATTTTGAGAGAAATGCTCAATGAGACCCATGATACTTGCAATAGAAAAAACATACAATAACAAAAAATTATCATTTAAAAAGTATTATTACTAAACATGTTTTTTATAATATGTCCCCAAAATTGCCAAATTAATTTGTTTTTCTATATTTACTTTCATATCGATTTTAAAAAATTATTGTTTTTTTATTTTTCAAGAATATTATGCAAATTCTAAGGGATAAACAAGGAAAAAACCAATATATATCGGTAGGGATGTGCAAAAAAGTGTACAAGGACATGGTAAAAGAAATGAACACAATTTCATCACAGGAGGATCCATCCCAACAAAAATGTACATGAATTATGTAATCATTCATCTATTCCTTTATGTACATCCAATATAATTATCGCATGAAATCCTAATTTTCAATTGTTTTTTGACAAACAAAAATAAATATGGAACCCATTCCGCACATAAGACAAGAAGATGAAGAATAAAAAAGTTGATCATAAAGTTTGTGAGTGCTTCTGTTTTCGACGTTACTTAATATTGCATATTTTTTGTGATATTTATGTTCAAATAATTAATTTAAAATCATCGATGGATTTCTTCTAATAGGTTCTAATATAGAAAGAAGATCCAATCAAAGAATTGATAGACATTGGGTTAAGTATGGGTTGTGAGTATATGTTGAAGTATCAATGTTTAATTTAGCAATTTGTAAGTAGTTATGTTGTTTAACTTCCCTGTTTTTAGAACTAATGGAACAATAAGAAACTTTTCTATTAATTATAGTGATTTTGTTTTGTCATGGTGTATTAAACATGCAAGAAACAAAGTATAGAGTGCAACCAACAAAAAATATTTTGAGAGACAACATGCAACAACACTTCAAAATAATTTGTATTTTTTATGAAACATTTTTTTCTATGGTACATTTTTTTATTCACACAATCATGTGTATTATCCTATATAAATGTAGATATACTTATTACACTTTATATCTATGTTTGTAGATGGAACAGGAAAAGGTGAAACATTAAAATCAAGCCAATTAAGAAAACATTGTGTTAAATAACCAAAGTACAATATCACGCCTACAAGTGATGAATAAATTGTTGAAGGTTTACTTATACAACTAGAAATTATGGAACTTTTTGATTATTACAATCATTTAGAAAATTAGTTGTATAAACAAGATCACACTAAGACAGACAATCACATAAACAATAGAGACACATAGATTATCCTAGGAAACCCTCATGGGGAATAAGTCAACAAAACTTGCTCAATATAGATAGACCAAAAACCGAACATAAGATCCTCCTCTACTCCTTCACTAGGAATATTAGTGCACCACTTGACCAAGAGATAGATCAAAACCCTTCTTGACATCACCTCCAGTTGCAACAACTTCTCCTCCAAGACTTGTGCACGACAAAGCTAGTTGGTGAGTGTTCAAATGAGACATTGGCCTCTCTTATAAATACTACCGTGGACAACCTACAATTAGGGTACAATAGGGTCGACTATTACTAAGGCACAATAGGGACTAATTAAATATAATACAATAATATTATTCATCTCTCTCTCATGTAGAATATTCTTCAAAGTTACAGTATTTCAACAGAAATGAGACATGCATCCAGCTTGAGCAATGACAACAGTTCAACAACAGTTCACGTGATGAATGACAATCAATATAATAAAATAATAGTGCAAGTTGTATGTTTTGGAATATTTTCCTGTGAAAATAAGAGAATTTGCTTAGTGTACTCAAGATATTTCCCCAATTGCACGAGGACATGTTAAGAATAAGTATACAAATTATATTTTAGACCTTTACATTTTCTGATTTTATTTTGAGATGATTAATTAAAAATTTCTAAAACAAAATCAATTAAGATATATACATATCGGTGTATTGTATTCTTTTGAACTCCCTAAAATGTGCATGCCATAAAATACACAACAATGTATTTTTATGAATAATAAGCATTGTTCATGTTAATTACATTGAAACACGAATGCACAAAATTGTGAAAACCCATTGTTACTCTAAGTGACATATAACATACAATTATAATTATAGTTTCAAAATATTATGGTGTGTATGATTACAGTAAAAACTCATTCTTTACATATAGTATATCCACCAAGAATTTAAGTATAATATATGGGTAGATGCTTTACTAATAATATACTTACTAGTGTTTAGTAACAAAGAATGACATTCATATCTCACCTCAAATGTTCAAAATTTCACTTCCCTCTGATGCACATGGTAATATAGCCACCAATGCTTACAAATTATATGAGCACCAATTTGTCATAAAAGAAAATAGGGCAATATGAGCATTGGTGCTACTTATAAAAAGAATGCGTAATAATTGTACAAGAGTGAATGTTGCATATAACAAAAAAATATAGATTTAATAATTATACAATCACTAATGTTGTGTATAACAAAAGATGATGGAACCAATGTTTAATAATTATATTATTTATGTTTACGAATTCACTAGTGCATTTTAGGTAGACACATATCAATGCTTGTTACCAATACAAGCATGGAAAAAAAAAGTCCACTAAAACCTTCACCCATCTAATTTTTTTTTAGTTATATAACACGCCTGTTAAAACCTTCACTATAAATAATAAAGATTGTAGTGGGGTGTTGTTGAAATTTTTTCCCAATCTTGTAACACTAAAAATTTGTACATAAACTTCTTTTGCAAGTTGTTCTCCCTCTAGTGATTATAGGTTAATGAATTGTGAATCAATGAGTTATTATGTAAAGTAGAATTGAATTATTATGTAAGAAGTAAAATTCAATAATCTTGTAGAATCACCGATACAAGTTGACTTATATTACCTCAAAAAGGACTATTTTGAAAGGAAAGTTTTTTTTTTAAATGGGATTAAAATAATTAAAAATAAAATAAAATCTAAACATATTTTTTTTTTGGATTTACTTATTAGGGGATAATGAGTTAATAGTTAAATATTAAGGGGATAGTGAGTTAGATAGCTAGTTGATGGGGTCAATGGGCTTGTTGTTAGGGATAAGTGGAATAATAGGTTATTAGTTAAAGGTTACAAGGATAATGAATTTTAGACTAAGGGTTAAGTGATAGGTTTATAGTTTAGAGGATTATTCATGAATTAGTGTTTAGTGCCTTAGGACTTAGTGAATTGGTACTTAATTAGGATTTTAAGAGTAGTTAAGGAATATGATTACTTGTTACTTCATTAATAAATTAAAAGTTTATTGGAATGACCAAATCAATGATTATTTATAGGTTATGTTATGATGTTGTTTGAAGAAATATTTGTTTTTTAAATAAAATATGTTTTTATTCACATATTAAAATAACATATAATTATTAAAATATCTTCTTATTTATCGATCACAGAACCCCGGGAGATGGAGCGAGGTGGAAGCATTGCGGCTAGGGCCTAAACCCTAGCCGCCCCTGACCTGATTTTGTTTGCAGGGTCTCAACTTCGAATGCAACAGCGTCCAGGGAGGATTACAGGGCCAAGGTTTGGCGTAGCAGTGCGAACCTCGCCTTGCATGCATTTTGGATTTGTTTGTAGGGGTGTGTCCATTTGGAGCAGCGACAAGGGGAATACAGGGCCGCGGATCCAGGCTTTGTTTGGCATGCATTTTGGAGGCCTCTGCGTCTTACTCCGCCCCTAGCTTGCGGGAGCTCGTCGCCCTCACCGATGGCCCCAGTCCCGATCGCCGAGATGGAAAAAGACCCTTTGGAAGCTTTCAAAATGTTAATCCGCTCAGCAGGACCTAAATCCAAGCCTTCTCTCTCGTCTAAGTTTGTTAAGAAGATGGAGGAGATCCCTTCTTTGGATCTAGATCCAGAGGAACCTTGCAAGCTTGACCTCCTAGCAGAAAATGCCCTCATCGGAAAGTTTACGTGGCTATGGCCAAGCCCCAAATCAGTGGAGGCATGGATTGATGATCGATGGAAGACGCTGATTCAGGGAAACGTTACTCTATACGCAGTAGGCAGGGGTTTTTTTATCTTCAGCTTCACGAGGAAAGTGGACCGTGATTTAGTTTTCAGATCTGGTCCCTATTTCATGGGGTCGAAAGGGCTGTTCTTAGCCCCCTGGACTCTTGACTTTAACCCCGAAGCCGATATCACAGCAGCCCCTGTCTGGGTTAGGCTGCCTCACCTTCCATTGCATCTCTGGGGGATAAGCTCTCTAGAGGACATTGGAAATAAGCTTGGGCGTTTCCTGGACAGGGCGGAACCGAAGGGGGAACAGTTTACCTGCACACGTATTTGTGTTGAGGTTAATCTCGAAAAAGGACTTCCAGATGCCATTAAGCTCTCCCTGGGGGAATGGTGCCATATCCAAGAGCTGGATTACGAGCAGACTCCTTTTAAGTGCCTCCGGTGCCATGCTTACGGTCATTTCGCAAGAAGCTGTCCCAAAACCTCTGAGGAGCCGGGTCCAGTCAAAGAAGATGAATTTCAGCCAGTAACCATCCGTTGAAGGCAGCCAAGGCGAAAGGATTCGTTAGCCCAGGCCCCAAAGGCCACCCATACGGCAAAGGCAACTCTAGAAACTAAAAACAGCTTTGATGCGTTGAAGGAGGATGAAGCCCTGGACCCAGAAGAAACAACAGTTAAGGAAGATCCCCCGGTAGACGAAAGCCCTTCGGATTTCACCCCCCCAGAAACAACGACAGCAAAAGAAACTCGGGTCTCAGCTCCGGAATCTTCTGCCTCAGCAGGCCTGGTTGTTTCAGTCTCTGTGGAAACTTCTGAACCGGAAGACAATTCAGCTCCGTCCCCACCCCTTACCCGAGGGCGAAAGACCAATAAAGCACGCAGAGAAAAGGAGGCTGCCTCCAACATTTCTTTAGGTTCTCAGAAAAAGCTGGACCCCTACATGAAGGGGAAATCTTCATCCCCCTCGGTTTAATGTTTTGCTTATGTCTTCTACTATGCTCACAATTTGTGAGAATTTACTCATGCATGCAATTTTTGTCATTTTCTCGAATTAGTTCAAGAAGCAAATGAGATTGGTTTCCCAAGACATTCACAAGAAGGTTGGCAGCACTGTTAGAGGTCACCAACCTCCTTCAGATATGTAACTTTCTGATTCAGGCTTGCCAGTAAGTCGATTAATACAACATAACCGTTCTAGTTAATATATATATATATCTTCTTATTTACATATTGAAACAAAATATAATTATTAAAATTGAAAAAAAATCATCAAAATATATTAATTTAAAAAACATCATTTAAATAAAAAGAGAACACTTTAAAAGATATAGTAACCGTTAAATTAGGGTCTCCGGTCTTTTTGTTGGCCATCGTAATCTATATGTAAGAATTTCACACCAAAAACGCATCATTTTTGCCACACGTTTTTGGAATACTTTCGACAACAATCTGGTGAGAGCTAAGAGTCTGGCCTCAGAAATTCGAAGACCTTCTTTGGCAGGTCACAGTTGTTAAAAGAATCCAAAACCTCTTGGGGCGATTGAAAATTCGACTTTCTTTACTTGAATTCATGTGCTTTGCTTCTATCGATTACTTGGTGTCGGGTGTCAATGACACTTATGTTTTTTATTATCTGCTGCCTGTTCGCTCATTTACTATCGGCCGTTTGATAATCTGATATTTGCTACAATGACAGCCCGTTGCCCGTGTTCACACATTTTGTCAGTCAATGCTCGCTAATTATTATAACATCAAAGAAGCAACAGCGGCGAGCGACAAAGCTCCTCCCCTTGATTTCTACGAACGGCATGCGGTGCTGGTTCGATACAGATGTCATGTACAACAATTCGAATAGTTGCTTATCCATAATTGTAGGAGAAGGCATATAATCGACCAGCACCATATGCAAGGTAAACACAATATTACAAGGACTGTTCTCTATTAGTTTTATGGCGGCTATATGTATATATAAGAATCATAATATATCTTTTGCTTCATAATATATAAGCCATGTTAGTGAATGTTTCAGTTTTAGAAAATAGAAATTACAGGAATGCCAAAGGATGAAGTGTTTGCCACAACCTCGCTCACACACTCACCATATAGATTGGGGCTAACACGAATCTTAGAGTTCGATAAATTTGATAGCTCTTATATTGACAATTTAACAGACCCAATAAATTCATTGGACAGAGTAGAAAGGCATTCAGATGTAACGTTGATAGAATCGTCAATGCTATGAAGATCACATCATGAAATAATGAATATGATATCTTGAATGTCGTTTAAAGGAAATTTGACTTAAAAATAGGTGGTGGAATGTGGGCATTAATCATTAGAGGTATGCTAACTTGGAGTACTTGCTTAGAAATTAAAATTAAAATAATAATAATAATTATTATTTTTAAAAAATATTATAAATAAAAAAAATTAACAGCTACTCATTAATTTCTAATCTAAAATGAAATCAAACAAAATGACAAATGACAAGCCAATAAAGAGAATCTATTCATGATTTTATAAATGAAACAAAATTAATAGCATAGATCAATGTCAAAGGAACATGCATAGTTGTAAAAAATATGTTCATAATGCTGAAGAAAAATAGTTTCTAATAGGTATAACTTATATATAATTGTCAATAATTTCTAATCTAAAATGAAATCAAACAAAATTACAAATGACAAGCCAATAAAGAGAATCTATTCATGATTTTATAAATGAAACAAAATTAATAGCATAGATCAATGTCAAAGGAACATGCATAGTTGTAAAAAATATGTTCATAATGCTGAAGAAAAATAGTTTATAATAGGTATAACTTATATATAATTGTCAATAGTTTAGGAAAGGTCTCAATAATAAATCATAAGGAAAGGTCTCAATAATAAATCATAAGAGTATGTTATGATTTGATTTTAGTAAGTTTTTATGCATATGTACATCTAATTTTAAGATTGATGCTTGGTTAGTTTGTGTGTATCTATATAAATATAAAGTTGTATATAATGTAAGTTATTTGAAAAAATTGTGCATATTGAATTTAAGATTAAAAAATTTGGTTACAAACTAGTATGAGGGAGATGTGTAATTCCTTTAATGTTTAGTATAGAGTTGACACTTGACATTTAGAAAAATATTTCAATATCAATCATAAATAAAATATTTCAATATCCATCTTAAATAAAATAATTCTATATAGAGAAAAAGAGATAAAGTAGTTGAAAGTAAAATAAACTTATTTTTTTAATAAGCACTTTCTACTTCTCAAAATCAAGGAGATGCTTAAACACTTTCTACTAAAATCAAGGAGATGCTTAAAATATTTTAATGTTCAACTATATATATATATATATATATATATATATATATGATATATATATATATATATATATATCTCTAACCCATCTAAACTATGGTCATCTTAGAATGTTTCTTTCAATGTTTTTTAGTACAAAATATAATTTTAAAGAAATCTAACAAATAAGTTCATCATCATCTCACATATATATATATATATATATATATATATATATATATATATATAATGTAGAGTCATCTTAACTCTCGATCTATCATGTTCCAAGAGGAATCACATTTTTATATATGCAAATATTTCTTTAAACTCTGTATTTTGAAAAAACTTGCATCTCAAGGAATTTGATACCTCTCTCTACACATAATAAATCATGAATTAAGATTAATCTAAAACTGTTTTAAAAAGAAGAAGACCAAATCAAAATCTAAAAGTTTGAATTTTCCATATATTAACAAACTTGAATGGGGTAAATTAATAGTTGTAATTGTCTATTGGAGAATCCAACCATTCTTTTTGGGTATCCAGTAAAAGTCATGGACAATAGAATTTTAATGTATAATATATATATATTGGTATAATATATATATGTATCTGCACTCTTATAAGTGTATAATATACAAATATATTTATTTTATTTTATATTATATTTTGACTATATGAAAAATAAGATGTCTTGTTACAATAAAATATAAATTATAATTTTAAAAATTTAATAAAAAATAAGGTTAAAATAAAAAATAGTTAAGAACTAGTCTTTTTATTTTTATAATATTTTTCATATCGAAAAAAAAATGAAATGTATTTGTATAGGAACAGCGAAATCACAACCAATAAACTAGAACAAGTGAATTCAACCAAGTACTAAATATGAGAAAGAGTTTATCAATTTAAAAGAAGCAATTTTATTTAGCTGCAATCGGTTTTCAAACACTGTGCATGCCCACAACTAAAAAAGTAGTGGCATTAGTTAAGTATATCGAATGTACCAAAAGTTCAGATAACATCTGACGAGTATCATGTACTCTAATAAAAGGACAGAGTGCATGGACTCAAGAGAACTATATTTTGTATAGAGCAGGAAAAATCTGGATAGTCCAGCCATGGGTGCTAGCTTTAGTGTATTGCTTTGTGTTTTAGTGCATTTCTCTTGTTTTTTAAAGCTATAGTGGAAGCCATAGATGCAGGTGGTCTGGGCTTGGTTTCTTTACTTGAACAAGGATGGTGCATTTAAGCAAGGGGACTGCATGGAATGTTGGAAAAGAGTCACGAATGTCTTGAGAAACACGAGTAAATATTGAACTGCATCAAGGTGTTTAATTTAACAATGAACATATGCATAAAAAAATCGTATATATTGACAATTATATAGTAACAAACATAGATTCATTCACAATAAAAAATCAACGTTGTTAAAGAGTAAATATGTATTATAATGATGAAGTGGATTAAAGAATTAAGGTTTCATGTAGAAGACCTAACCAGCATCTTGAAGTAGTCCAATATTCATTGTAAATTTGGGTTTTATGTTCAAATGCTTAAGTGAACTTTTTTCTAAAAAAAATTTAATAACTAACTGAAAAGAATACAAATATGTAAATCCTTCCATATTCAAAAGATTCTCCACATAACACACTAATATGATAACACACTAATATGAGAGTGGGAAAACTAAAAACTATGTAATGTAATCTTTACATTGATCAGGTGGATACAAATATGTAAATCCTTCCATATCCAAAAGATCCTCTACATAACACACTAATATATAAACAAAAAAATATTATTTATAGAATGCTCTTGATTGCTCTTCATAATAATGTGTGTGGAATAGAGTCATCATGGGAAAACTAAAAACTATGTAATGTAATCTTTACATTGATCAGGTGGATACAAATATGTAAATCCTTCCATATCCAAAAGATCCTCTACATAACACACTAATATATAAACAAAAAAATATTATTTATAGAATGCTCTTGATTGCTCTTCATAATAATGTGTGTGGAATAGAGTCATCATGTAGGAGACTAAAATGGTTGTAATCTCATAAATTACAACTATTCATAGTTCTTTATGGAGTTTTGAATATCTCCACTTTTATACTGGAGAAAGTTTAAATATATCAAAAAAAATGTTGTTTATGATAAAAATTCTCTATAAAATGTCATGAATTTAGTAACAATATGAACGGTGTCAATATTCATGACTTGTGCAATCACACTTCAGTCACCGAAAATCATTGATTTTAATTCAACCACACATTCACTTCGAGAGCTCCGATTCGGACAATATAATTTTTTTTAGAAATTGGTTTATTTTGTGAGAAGAACTCAAACATATAATTTGTTTGGGAAAATCTTGCACTAATTGTTACAGAATGTGGCACAATCATGTGGTCGTAAAACTGTGAAAAATTATTGATTATAAATCAATGATATATTGACCTCCGTGACTGTGATTCAAATGTTTTATTATTATTAAATTGGTTAATTTCATGTGGTCGTAAAACTGTGAAAATTAATTGCTTATAAATCAATGATATATGGACTTCCGTAACTGTGATTCAAATGATTTTTTATTATAAAATTGGTTAATTTTATTATAAAATTGGTTAATTTTAAGAGAGTAATTCAAATATATTGTTGTTTTCATCAATTTAAAAAACAAAAAAAATAGAACAATTTTCCTAGTTATTTAGTTTTTTATTTTCTTTACTTGAAAATCTACAAAATGCAAAAAAAAATTACGCATTTTCTTGGCCTAAGAAATAATACCTATAAGAGTTGTGAAGTTCCTTATATTTAAAAATACAATCACATATAAAAAATTCAAGAACAATACATAAAAACTCTACACATTATTAATATGAAATTATTGAGTTAAAGTAACGTTTTACAATTGATTTTTTTTAAATGGAAGAATCCACTCTTATTCACTTGCCTCTTCTAGGGAGCAACCTCATAATGAGCTAACTTCCAAATACAATACTCTTCAACTATATGCATTACATTGATTACACATATTTAAATGATACTACCTATCACCTAAAAATATGCTAGAAAAAAAACCTTTTAGTAAACCTTATCACATTTATTGTGTTTATACTAGATCTTATTTACTAAAAATTACCTCAATACATAACAATACATTAAAAATAATTCTATTATTATTCTCTTTATTATCTTCGTGAATACACTCATTTAAAATATATAAAACATTTAAATTCCACACATTTCAAGGAATTTTAGAAATATACGTTTCATACCAATTCCTTAAAACCTTTTGAGGAAAATTTAAAGTATCTCTTCAAGGGAACACGTCTTTTCATATTACTTTCTCAAACCTTGTAAGGAAATATAACATGCATGAATTAGGCTTTGAGTTCGTTATGAAAGAAAGCAAGTCATATGAGAGTGAGCAAACTAAAAAAATAGTATTTATAGAAGGTTATTGACTGCTCTCCATAATGTGCGTGGAGTAAATTTATCATGTAAAAGATTAAAATGGTTGTAATTTCATAAATGACAATTATTTATATATAAATCATTACAATTAGTCTCAAAATCATACAAAAGAAGATCCTTCTTAACTATATCCTTCCCTAATGTAAGTGTATATGGTCTTCATAATATAGTTCTTTATGAACTCTTGAATATCTCCAATTTCATCTTTTATGTAAGAGAGAGTTTGAATATGTAAGAGAGAGTTGTTTATACTAATGAGGATTTGAAACTGAATATCCATTGTAAGCAACATATGTAATATATCATAAGAAATCTATAAAAATCCTCTATCTAATGGCATGGATTTAGTAGCAATATGAACACTCTATCAAAATTTATGAGTTGTCCAATTACACTTCAGTCACAAAAAATCTTTGAAAATTGTTGATTTCAATTCAACAACACATTCACTTAATTGTTTCAATTCAACAACAAATTCAATTAGAAAGTTCTTATTCCAACAATATTCTTTTTCTGAAATTGGTTTATGGTTTATTTTGTGAGAAGAACTCAAACATATAATTTGTTTGGAAAATTCTTGCACCAATTGTTACATAATCTGGCACAATCATGTGGTCGTAAAACTGTGAACATTTATTGATTATAAATCAATGATATATTGATTTTAACTTTGATTCAAATGATTTTTTCTTTTTATTTTTATTATTAAATTGGTTGATTTTAAGAGAGTAATTCAAACATATTGTCATTTTCTTCAAAATCTTTTAAAAATCTATAAGAATTTCCCTAGGTGTTTAGTTTTTTTTCTTCTTTATTTGAAAATCTACAAAATGGAAAAAATAATTGCCCATTTTAAAGCACTCTCATACCAACTGTGAAGTTTCTTATATATAAAAATATAATCACATAAAAAATCCAAGAACAATACGTAAGAATTCCACACTTTATTAATATGAAACCATTCAGCTAGGGTAACCCCTTACAATTGATTTTTTTTAAATGGAAGAATTCACTAACTTGCCTCTTCTAGGGGGCAATCTCTTGATGAGGTAAGTTCCAAATACAATACTCTTCAACCATTTGCATTACATCAATTACACCTATTTATATGATGCTATCTATCACCTAAGAACATTTTAGAGAAAAAACCTTCTAGTAAGCCTTATCACATTTATTGTGTTTATACTAAGTGTCATTTATCAAAAGTTAACTCAGTACATAACAATACATAAAAACCTTTATTATTATTCTTTTAGAATACCTCTCTTAATATTATTATCTTGGTTAATACACTCATTTAAAATATGTAAAACATTTAAACTCCACAAATTTAAGGAATTTTAGAAATATACTTTTGATACTAATTCCTTAAAACCTTTTGAGGAAAATTTAAAGTCTCTCTTTAAGGGAACACGTATTTTCATAGTACTTTCTCAAACCTTTTGAGGAAAATTTAAAGTCTCTCTTTAAGGGAACACGTATTTTCATAGTACTTTCTCAAACCTTGTAAGAAAATATAACATCCATGAATTAGGCTTTGAGTTCGTTGTGAAAGAGAGCAAGTCAACTTCCTAAGTTTAGAAGGGCATGCTATCGAGGACTCGAGACCATGTCTAACATTGATATAAATATATTAAACATTAAATTTAAATATATTTAATCTGGTTAACATGTACCGATACTCTATATTATCTTCGTGAATAAACTCCTTTAAAATATTTAAACTCGACAAATTTCAAGGAATTTTAGAAATATAATTTTGATACCAATTCCTTAAAACCTTTTGAGGAAAGTTTAAAGTCTCTCTTTAACGGAACACGTCTTTTCATAGTACTTTCTGAAACCTTGTAAGAAAATATAACATGCATGCATTAGGCTTTGAGCTCGTTATGAAAGAGAGCAAGTCAACATAGTGCAACTGTGCAAACTTCATAAGTTTAGAAGTATTGAGGACTCAACACCATGCCTAACATTGATATAAACATATTAAGCATTAAACTTAAATATATTTAATTTGGTTAAAATGTACGAGTATTAATATACCAACATTGACATAAACATGAAGTGTTTAACTTAAATATATGAATTTTTGTCAACATTTAATATTGAATTTCATTAGGATAAACCACTTTAATTTATGGCAAAAAATTTGGCTTATCAATAATATTTTTCGATATTTTTCGATGTTGTACTAGCATTTTTAATGTCTTGCAACATTTAATGAATATATAAAATTTTGTTATTGTTTTTTTTTTTTTAAATTGAATTTATAAATATTTCTATAAAATTCAGTATTATTTACTCTACTAACATTTAATAAAGGCATAAATACATAAAATTATTTTATTGTATTTAAAAAAAAATTATTTACTGTTTGAAAATAGTTGTAGCCATTTTTTTGTTTAAGTGAATATAATAGAGGAAAATTGATCCAAATGCGTGTTACTATTATTGTTTGCAATGCGTGTTACTATTATTGTTTGCAATTCCTTGATATTATTGTTTTCATTAATGAATACATATCATTATGAGTAGATGAAGTTGTGAATGTTAGTGTAAGCTTCAATTGTTTCTCTTATGTTCAATGAATGCAAGGTGTGCACATCGAATGCAAGGAGTGTGTTGATGGAGTCTGTTTCAATACTGAATCTCAGAAGAGATAGCATGAAACTTTCCCTTTGCAAGGAGTGCAAAGTGACTGGTGCAAGGCGTGCACAGTGGACCACAAGAATGCAAACCTTTTTCTAAAGATTTGTTGCAAGGAGTGCATAGATCAGAGACTCGATTAAGTGTCGAAGTGACCCTTTAAGAGGTCAAAGGAACAGAAGGCGAGGAATCTCAGAAGAGATAACGTTTTCCAGAGGTGCAGACAAGGCCCAAGAAGTGGACCTGTGGAAGAATCAAAGGTCGAAGCCTTTAAATGGTCGAAATTTTATAAGTTTGGAGAAATCACAAGCTCACGAGGAGAAGTGATTGTGATCATTGGATCGACCATCGAGAAATATTTGGACCATCAGAACATAGTCCAGACAGGAGGAATGCGTAGGGGAGGATATTAGACCCCAATCATTGAATCTGAAGACGAGAACCAACAGTCGTTGGATCCAGGGGCATGAACCTTAACCTTTTGGAAGTGCACAGGGTAAGCAAACTCATGAAACCCAAATTTGTGACTTAATCTCAATCGTTGAATAATGAAGAGATATCGACCGTCGATCAGAGGCAAGCGTAGAATCGACAATTGAGAATTTGGAGAATGGATAAAGCTATATTCCAAAGTCGTGAAACATGAAGTCACGAGTTGATCTGAGCCGTTAGATCGTGGGGTGTTGTGAGTCATCGATCTAATTCTCAAAAATATCGAGAAATCGAGGATTAGGAGAACATAGGTGAACCAAACCCTAAAGTCAGAAAACATGAAATCACAACTTGATCACAGTCATCGATCGAAGGAAGATTATGGATTATACATCTAATCATATCGGAAGTTCCCCATACACAAAATCCCGACGTGATTAAGAGTTGAGCCCTGGGTCATGACTAGAGGTCAAATTGAGGGAAGATAAGGGAGGAGCTAGTACACGCTAGGCTCATGTCGAGGTTTCAGAGGTCGGGAGAATCAGGCTGACTCACATGCAAAGACCTGACACACGAAATCGTGAAACACCTTGTTGGTTAGGCTCATGGTCACAACCCGTTGTCACGTGAAGGAAACTCATGCCTAGTTCTTGTTCGCACAGGCTGAGTTATACATAGGACTTGTGGATATTTCATGAGGATTCCAACAAGAAATCTTTGAGTTGTTCTAGCTCGAAGATTGAGAAGATCCAGTGACCGGGAGGTCAGCAGACCTTGGTGAGGTGGGGGAACTGCATCATGGTGTCTTTTCACTAGCAATGATGACTTCTCACTTTGGGTGGTTATAACCACTTTAATATATTATGGGGCCGAATTTTCATTTAGCCCATTACAATTAGGGTTTGACCAATATGCAAAAGGGGATTTGGTCATTTACAATACCTGACATGATCAATCCACAAAAGGGGATTGATCTAATGAATAATGTATCAATAATAAAATAGAATAGTCTTGACAGTTACAATATTTCAACATTCTCATCACTACTTTGTTGTGTACATATCACAAGGTAAGGAGGATTGCAATTTAGGTTTATTTCTTGTTTGCATGGTTAAATTTAGGGAAGGTTTTGAAATTAGTTTTGTTTTATTGATGATGAAGGTTGTTGTCATAATATATATGTGTAAATAAACCTTGTTAACACAACTTGTAGCAGGAATTTCACAATCTATTTCACAGGGTATCAAATGGATTCACACAGTTATGACAAGTTGAGGAAGATATTGAACAGTTATGGAAACAACGAAGAATATTCCAACTTGTTGTTGTTGAGGACAAATTACTATTCATGTCTAGTGGCATCTGTGCATTCAAGTCTAGGATGTTGCAACAATTTGTGCCTATTATTTTCCATAGGAATTGATGAGTATGCCAACCTTCAACCAATCTAATCTTCTACTATGAAAATAGAGCCATGATGTCCGCATGCTTCAAGGTTTAATAAGAAAATGAATTGAGTTTTCTTATCATGTTAATTTTGTTTCCGGAGACTGTGATCACTTATGGATCGCGGTGTTCCAAATATCAGTTTGTAATTAAAACAAACCCCCAAGCATATAGGAGCTTTTTCATCCCTATTTTTTAACTCAAAGATTATTTTCTTGTGTGATATAAATAGGGCACTCTCATCTTTTGGGGGGGGTACATATATTGTTAGTATTCTAACACTTTTTCACTTAATATATATGTCAAAGATCATTAGGGTGCATGATTTCTTTTTAACGTTGTGTGGGAATTTTGTAGCAAGTGCACAAGTTGAACCTTTGAAGGGGGGCACTCTAAGGTGAGGTATTGTGTATGTTTTGTGTATGTTGTAGTTGTAGTTTAATTTTGATTGAACGCTATTTATTTATTTTGTTTTAGAGTACTTATGTTGCAGAAATAGGTTATTTCAATCACAGAGTTAGGAACCACTAATATTTGCAAGTCTAATAAGTAGGGAAAAACAATGGTATCACATGATTATGTCTATGATGATTCCTTGGGCTTTGTAACCTAGAAAAAAAATGATTTAATAACTAGTTATTTGGAATTTTATTAATTTATCCTTTTTAGGTAAGCTATTTAGTTTATTTTTAGGTCAACTCTTGAGTGAGGTAAGCAGGTCCATGGAATTTAATAATTGTTGGTTATTCCTAGATTCACCATCCTAGTGAAGTGTTGGAATTCTTAGTGAAATCCAAATTTTCTAGGACTAAAATGCAACTCAATCGTTGTGGTTAGTGATATGTCTACATGTGGAAACTTATTGACTCTAGAACAAGGTAACAAAACCCATGGATAGGCAATAAAAAATGGATTCAAAAATAATGTTATTATGGACAATGTCTTCCAGAAATAGAATACAATCATTTCTATTTGCATTAGAATTAGTGAAACCTTGTTGGGAATTCAATGCATCCAGGACTTAGTCCACGGTGACTTGGAGAGGTTCCTCAACTTGTTAATGGCATGATCCTTATTGTGAACCAAATCCAAGATTCCAACATCATAATCAAAATCTTCTTCACTATATATGATCTAAACTAATACTCATGGAATATAGCATCCATGGTTGTGAAATAATAAGTGTGTTTTTGTTATGGAATTTCACTTTGGAACAAGACAAAAAGTTCATTTGGGGATTTTAGAATTTCCCATTGATTGTTCAAAGGAATGCCTAAATGGTATGTAGGGTCATGGAATGAAATCATTGTTAGTTATTACATCATATGACCTTTTACAATTCGAGATACTACCTTTGACTTCGACCAAAACAGGAAAAAAATGAAAATTTGAAAGTTTGACAGAAGCGTAGCATCCAAAACTGCAAAAGCCTCACACCAGTTCAAGGTTGCTTTTGGATAGCTTTTAGGAGTCCATTTTGAATTCTGGAAACTAGGTCAAGTAGCCCCATGTGTCTACATTCCAATGAACCATCAAACTCGAGAAAATACCAATGGGAAGGCGTTCAAAAACTGAATTTTCCAACCTTACTCAGAAGTGGTGCTCTGTGGGTCGCACTGTGCAGAAGAGTCGCATCGTGGGTAACTATGCATAGAAGGGTCACATTGTTCCAAAGATGCAACAAAACCCTCTTTTTTTCACAAATTTTTCTCTGTTTGAGTTTGCAGGATGGTGTTGATGGTGTACGTTGGCTACTAGGTTGACTAGCATAAGACAAAAAGACATTTCGACATGGTGATGAGATGGTGATTAACATGTATAATAGATGAAGTCGTAACGACACCTAGACATGACTCAAGGGTCATTTGACACACAAGACATGTCAAATTTCATTTGTGAAATATAAACATTTCACCTAAAACCCAACAATAACTTGAAAGATTGCATTTGATTGCATTTTATCAGTGGCGAATATCATGAGCTAACACCACCTATAACTATCTGTTTCTCTATCACACGAACCTATTTTAAACTCTAATCCTTGTTATGATCACTACTTTGTTATGTACATCCTTTGTTATTTGAATCACAAAGTTAGGAACAACTAATATTTGCAAGTCTAATAAGCAGGGAAAAACAATGGTATCACATGATTATGTCTATGATGATTCCTTGGGCTTTGTAACCTAGAAAAAAATGATTTAATAACTAGTTATTTGGAATTTTATTAATTTATACTTTTTAGGTAAGCTATTTAGTTTATTTTTAGGTCAACTCTTGAGTGAGGTAAGCAGGTCCATGGAATTTATAATTGTTTGTTGTTCCTAGATTCACCATCCTAGTGAAGTGTTGGAATTCTTAGTGAAATACAAATTGTCTAAGAATAAAACCCAACTCAATCTTTATGGTTAGTGATATGTCTACATGTGAAAATTTATTTACTCTATAACAAGGTAAGAAAACCCATGGATAGGCAATAAAAAATGACCTTTGATGTAATATCCCCAAGGATGAGCCCTATTGTAATCATGTTTATGAATTGTAAATCATGTTTTGTAGGCTAGTGAGACGAGTATTGATAAGTTGGTCGGATTATGTGTTTATTAGTCCAGAGAGCCTAAGTATTAAGGCCAGAAGCCTCATTTTGTATATGTAATTATGGAGTACATTAATATAATATATAAACACCGCTGCGTGAAGACCGACCACGATGAATGAGAGATGAGGGAATAAACTTCCACAAGGTGGGTAAGGGGAAAGGGGATGAAAGGTTTGAAACAAAGGCTAAGTGTTGAGTCTAGGGGATAATCCTAGGGGATTAAGTCCTTGGGAATAATATTTTAATATTATTCCAAAATCTTGTATGGGCCAGATAAGTGGTATCAGAGCCATGGTTTCCACATTGAGTCTGGATGGGCTGGATAGGTAGTCTTTGGACCCAAGGTATTGAGTGAAATTGTTTTGTAGGAACCAATTTCAAACCTTAGAGAATTCTTGAGCACTGAGGAGTTACTTGGCTATGTTAAGAATATCAGGAGGAGTAGCGGTAGAATAAAACTGCAGCCGACATGGTATTGGACCACAAAGAGAGAGTGCTCAACACTTGGAGTATGGGAGCTATAGGATCTATTTGGAAGGAAATACATTTACGACCATTAGATCCAGATAAGGTGTTAGAAGGATATTCGAGAAGCCTTTCTGGATTTTGACTGTCGGGAAAAATGGGGTGCGCTGAGACACAAAACCACGAAACCCGAAACCTCGAAAAACTGAGAAGATCTACGTCATAGATCTGGGAGGAGGACTCGACCATTAGATCTTGTGGAGTCAAGCTCGAGTTATTCAGGAGAACCCTTCGGATTTTGCGAAGTCAGAAGATGGGAAGTGATGAGAGGTGAACACCTCTGAAACCCAAAACCCCAAAATCTGAAGAGATATACACCGTAGATCTAGGAAAATATCTCGACCGTTGGATCAAGAAGATTATGTAATGCCCCATATTTTGGCCTTAGGAAATTATAACATCGATTTTTCTCATTATAGTAATTCATTTCTTAGTAACTATCTAGACTAAGTGAAACTGATATAGACATGTGAGAGGTGTATGTCTAGACTTATTTGTGAGCTGCACAATATTATATTTTTTTGTTATATGTTTGTGATGATGCTGATTATGTGATTTGGTTTAACATGTCAATTTAAATGTGGAATTTTGGTACATGGATACCAGTTTAAGTTATGTTGTGAATGCGTAAGATATGTAAGGAATGATAAAAATAAACATACATTTCTTAATTGAACGTCAATACATATATGAATTCTTATATGAAATTATGACGTATATACATGGATATGAGTATTGGTGAACTAAGATGCAGGTTGACAAGTTATGTAATGACCAAATGATTGTAATGTTGACGTAATTTGGATGTCGTAGACATCCAAAAGATAGTGTATGCTATAAGTTGTACTTATGATTTAATTTATGGTTTCAAGTATTGCTATGATCTGCGATAAGTGTGGTTTTGACAGGATGCACAACTTGCCCAGAGTGGTTATTTGATGATGTGACTCTAAGAATAGTAGTTGCACAATAGGGCTTGATGTGGGGTGTTGACCCCTAGTTCTATAAGGAGGGGTGGAGGTATTTCCCACTGTTTATCCTCGAAAACCTAGAGTCATGGGAGGGTTGTGTGAAGTCATGCTCCCCTAGACGTGTAATGACGACTGCTAGTTGCCTATTGGGGAAGCTTGGTCAAGATGTATGACACTTCTGCTTATGAGTTCTATCTGGAGTTAGGTCAATATAGTTTATGCTCCAACTTAGTCCAATAGAGGAAAGGACAGGAAGGAAGATGGAAGTAGGTTAGGAAGGAAGGATGCTTCCCTGTTAGTTGAGAATACTGATTGGGGATTAGAGATGCCACTATTGTTTACTCACTTGGTTCCTACCATGTTTAAAACCCTCTTTGATTTCCTATTGATATTTTAAGTGTGATAATGAGTTATTGACGATTTGGTGTAATTTTGTTTGTTAAGATTATTAAATGATGCATTACTTGATCTGTTGTCCTACATGTCTTCGTGATCATATAAGAACTATGCACTAGAGTCAATGGTTGTTTATCATTAGTACATACATGAGATATGTGTCTGCTAGCTACGCACACATACCCTACCCATGTACACTAGTACAATTAATTAATGTATTAATTAATTAAAGTAAATTATTAACTATTTAATTGAATGTTTATTGAATATGTAAATTATATTGCATACAAAATATCTATAAGAATTAAATACCTTCTTGACTTTGATAGATGGTCTGTATGATGAATTAAATAAGCATGGTGGGGTGTTATGTACATTTAGGGGAAAATTGTGAAATTACATTTATTAGGTAGCATGAGAAGAAAGACTCTTCATTTTAATTATTGTTGTCTAATGAAAGTCATTTATATTTATATTTAGTTTTATTTTTATCTTTTCCCCAAAAATCTAGATAAGGGAGGTTGATGGATAATAATGAGGGTGGTTGAGGAGACTTGGGGAAGTGTGTATGGAAACTTGATAAATAGGGAGAAGAAGTAGTGAGGAGGGGAGGATGGAGAGGTTTGAGCACGATGAGAGGTTGTGAAATTCTTGGAAGATATAATTCTTTTGATAGTTTTCTTTGAGAATTTGTTCTTTGTTGTTCTTGGAGTCACAGGCATTGAGGGACAAGAAACCAAAAGGTTTCTTGGAGCTAGGAAGTTAGCTAGACTCCTAGTTGGCTGCGAGGATTCTGTTGTTTCACTCAAAAAAATGTTGCATCATTGTTGCTCCCCCATATATCCGACATTACGAAAGAAACAACACATTGCAACAAACATGAAATTCCCATAGCATCATATGTTATACTTCAACTTTCTTAAATTCCTCAACGAATCGCTTATTGGATAAATGGCCAAACTAACTCTTTCAATTTTTTATTTATTTTTCTCTTGAACTCCTTGTATGTTTGGAAAGTATCATGAAATCGCAAATGGATAGAATTTTCTTGACAATAGCTTATAATAGCAAGTGCATAACGTTGGCCTGCTCCAAGAGCTCCTTTCCCAACAAAAATCCCCATGCCAAATGCAAATGCACTAGCTGAGGCCCAAGGGACTTGGGTTGCAGTTATCAAGTAGACATCATAATGATAATATTCATCAAATATCTAGGGAAACCGTTCCCATAGCCTCATTCCCATATGATACAACTCTTCCTCGCCTTTATTTGTTAATTCTCCAATTGTTTTCTTTCTATTCCAAGGAGATTATCATCTCCTTAACCATGATGGTATTTGTTTTGGACCATGTGTTTCCCCATTAAGTTTGTCCTCTGCAGACTTTATAAGAATCTCCAAGCATATAGATAATTGTTCTAGATCCTTTATGCACTTCTTTGTAGGTGCACAAGTTCCATGCCTTGCCACAAGATTTAAAAGTATTAGAGTACATCCAGTGGGAGGAGATGTGGGATTTTGATAAGCATCACTCGTTGCTATTTTTCTAGCACCATATCTGGATGAGGTGGAGAGATGTTGGCGGACATCAAATTCTCCATTAGAAAAATCATGGAGCTTCTCTTTGATTTTATCCACCATCCTGGGCTTGTTAGCTGGGTTACACTGAGTAGTTTGAATTTCAGTCTTAGTCTGGCCTCCAGGGAACTTCTCTTTCACTTTATTGATGAGTCCTGCCTTCTGAGTTGTATTTTGTGTTAAGCCCTAATATTGGCTCATTACCCCTTAATTGGGGCATATTATATTAGTAATTTTATTTTATTTATGTCAGATTTATGCCATTAGTTGTAATTATACCTCCTAGTATCCTATATATACCAAGGAGACATTTTCATTTTGAATCATCTTGTACTTGAACATTTAAGTGGGGTAAAAGGAGGTTTCCCCCTCGAAGAGGATTACTATATGAAATTATCTCTTTTTCAAGGTGTTGAATACTTTTTCTGAGGTTTTTCTATGCTATATTGATATTTGGTTCTTAACATATGGTATCAGAGCTCAAGGTCTTGGGGTTTCGTTGCTACATCTAAGACACCGTGGAATTTTCGCTATAACTTTTTTTATGCAATGTTTCAAAAGGAACGACTTGGAGGATATTTAGTAGACAGATCAAGGTACGTTGGGTTTAAAATTCATCTCCCGAGGCCTTATAATTTCGGAGATAAAACCTATACAAGATAGGTTTCTGAAATCATCCTGAAATGAGTCATTGCATAATTTTCGATATAAAACATTTTCTGTAATGTTTCAGACCTTGAAGTCCAGAGGCCATTTACAGAAATTAGTAAGGTATATGTGGTAAAATGTTCATCTTCTGGGTCATCTCAAATTTTTATATACACCTTGTGTAAGATAGGGTATCTGACTAGTCCCATTGACTAGTCTCAAGAAGGTGTTCTAGGTAAAACAATCATAAATTCTTGCTAGAGTATCCAAATTGAGTGGGACTGGTTTCATTGGATCTTGGACAGACTGTAGTAGTTTGGGTGTGAGTTTCGGAATTTTATATCAATTATTTTTTGTGGGGCATGATATACAAGTGAGATCTCCTAGAAAGGCCAAAAATCAACAAGTTGTGAGGAAGTTACCGTAAATTCCACTTGTCACATCCAATTTTGATCAGACCTGTGGAATTGCAGAGAATAAATATCAAAGAACTACCTAAAAGAAATTTTAATACCCAGAAGGGCCGAAACTTGGGAGATAGAATAGAATAAATATTGTCTAGAAGAATTGCCTAAAAATCAAGATTCAAAAGTGATACTTGGCGAACATGCCACCAAAAAAGGGACCTTCTACACCAAATAAGCCTCCAAAAAATCCTAATTGGACTCTTGATGAAGGTGAAGAAATGCGTAGGGACATAAATGAACTACAAAAGAAGGTGGATTCAACGGAAGCTAAGTTGGATACTAAGATGGATTCAATGGAAGATAAGTTTATGGATTCAATAGAAGATAAGTTGGATACTAACATGGATGGTTTAAAAGAGGAGATCATGGAAGTATTGAAAAATTTAGTAACAGAAAAGACAACCAAAAGTGAAAATGCATCCCATGGAATTCGTGATGAGGACACAAGGAAGGTGAATCAAGAATGGAGAAACCCGAACTTTAGTTTGAAGACCAACCATGTTCCTAATATTGATATGAGGAAGTTTGATGGCAAGGACCCAATCACATGGATACTTCAGATGGAGCAATTTTTTGATCTCCATAATGTGCTACATACAAGAAAGGTACAAATTTCTTCTTTATATTTAGAACCTAATCAATTTGTATGGTATCGATGGCTTTGTTCTCGCAAATCACTCGTCACTTGGACAATTTTCACGGAAGAAATGATAGCACACTATGAGGATACAAGGAGCAATACCTGACAATTTTCAATGAAGAAATGATAGAAGCACACTATGAGGATACAAGGAGCAAATACCCCTCTTTAGCCAATTGATATCCTTACAAAAGGGTTGGTTAAATGGTTACTACTGAGAACTTCCAAAGATTGAATATAAAAGTAATTGATATTCCATGATCACTGATTGATGTATTCATAGGAACTTAAAGGATTATCCAACATGAGGGTTTCCTTGGGAACCCAAATCAATCGAGAACACTTAAGGTGGCAAGAAATGTTGAAAGCAAAAAATGGCTATGGCTACTAGAAGGACTCCATCCCACATCTATAGAGAGAATAATGTCTCTTCCTCCTAAAACACCTCAACCCACAAGCTCGATACAATCCACCCCAACAATAGGAGGAAAAAGAAAAGAAAAGGTTTTATGCTGAATTATGATGTAAAGTACGAAGGGATATAAGTGTGGTGAGAAGAAATTATTTTGCATAGATTGTGTAAGAGGAAGAAGAACAAGAACAAGAACCATCTCAAGATGAAAACGAGAAGCAATTCTGCCCTAAGAGTTGGATCTCTACGATATATCGCAACGCGCTATTGGAATTAGCACTCCTCAAACCCCTCAAGATCAAAGGATACACAAAAAAATAAAAGGGTATTAGTCCTAATTGATTCTGGAAGTACCTATAATTTCATTCACTATAAACTAGCCAAAGATCCTCAATTGCCTTGTATATCCAACACCAAAGTTTCAAGCAATGATCAGTGATGAAAGAACTCACACCGTTTAGGAAAATAAAATAAGATAAATCTTACTATGGGAAATATGTAAATGAATAGTCCAATGATTGTTGGCACCCATGGGTGGTGCGGTGACAGTTGCACTAGGAATCCAATGGTTATAATCATTAGGAACAATGGATTTTGAATTTTCAAGAACTTTTCATGAAATTTTTTACTGGAAGGAAAAGAAACTGAGTTAAGAGGTACTGCTACGAAGCCCGGGTGATAAGCTCTAACTGCATGACAAAAATTATTGAAAAGGCATCGAGGCTGCTATTTAACAATAACTATGCTCACTAGATGTTCAAACATTCAAGCCATCTATTCCCAAGATTCCAAAGGATCATTGATAAACATTCCAAAGTATTTGAAGATATTCCTAAAGGTCTCTCCTAATTCCACTTGAAATCATGATCGTGATATTCACCTAATTCCTGAGTGTTCCTCCTAACATCAAGTCATATAGATACCCCTATGCCTTAAGAGTGGAAATTGAGTGCATGGTTGAAGAAATGTTAGAGGCTGTAAGCATTATTGTGACCTTGGCCAAAAGTTCTTACTCCTCGCACTACAGAATGGTATTCAAGAAAAAAATATTCATGTATGATGTGTCCGTGATTATAGAGAGCCTAACAAAGATCACTATTGTATATAAAGCTCCATTCCTTTCATTGATGAATGTTAGATGAACTACATGGAGAGGCAATCTATTTCACAAAATTGGATCTCTGCTCAGGGGAAAGGTATCAGACTGTAATGAAGGAAGAAGATATCCCAAAACAACATTCGAACTCCTGAAGGCCATTATGACCTTTTGGTCATGCATTTTGGCCTTACAAATGCACTCTTGGCTATTCCAAGGGTTGATGAATCTACTCTTTCAATCCCTTCCTTCAAAATTTGTGTTACATTTTGATGATATACTAATCTATAGTAAGTCTTGGGGGGATCATGCGTTGAACATGTTGACAAGGTGCTACAACTACTAAAGGAGAAACAACTATATGTCAAACCATCCCAATGTTTCTATGGAGTAGTTATGTAGAGGCATTTGGGTCATATTGTATCTCATGGCTGTCCAAGGTGAATCTAAATAATATTAATGCAATGATGGACTGGCCGATTCTAAAACATTAAAGAATCTTAGAGAATTTTTGGGTTTGGATGTGGTGTTAATACCCAAGTAAGTTTGTCTTAACTATGGAAGAATAATAGCAAAAGACTCTTTAATGACACCACCAAAAAGGATGCATTTCATGGACTCCAGAGGCAACTAAATCTTTGAACAACTTAAAGAGGTGGCATGTGTGTAAAGCTCTGGCCTTGACCATTCCAGACTTCACAAAACCCTTTAATGTGGAAATGTGATGCCCTCAAGAAATGGAACTATGTTGTCCTAATGCAAGAAGGAGGTTGGCCCATGGCTTTTGAGAAAGTCAACCACCTGGTGGGAAGGGACTCTACACAAAACCCATTTATGGAGAAGGACGATGGCAATACTACATGCATTAGAAGAAAATGGTGTCCTTACCTAATAGGTAGGCAATTTCCCAATGTTTGCAGATCATGATAACTTAAATACTTCTTTGGTAAAGACTATCTTTTAGAAGAACAACAAAATGGGTAAACAAGATATTGTTAAGGATTTTGAAATTGTCTATTAAAAGGGGAAGAAAATGTTGTGGTAGATGCACTCAAGAAAGAATGAAGATGTTAAGGCCTTTGTGTTAACTGCATCATCCTAACCTCGATTGGATAATAGAAGCAAGGGATGAATGGAAGAATGATGAAAAGTGTAATTCTCATTCAAAGGTTGCAAAGGATTCCAAAGCATTGAGATACACTTCATATTGAAAAATGATCTACTCAGTGGGTACAAATATTTCTTACATTTATGTAAGAACTCCTAACTCCAAATAAAGGTACCATTGGGAATGCCCCACCTCTCCAAAAGAGGAGGGCACTCCGGTATTTCTTTTGAAAACCTACTACAGAGTCAAGAAGGATTTTTTGGGATGGCCTTAAAACTAATGTTCAAAGGTTTGTATGTAATGTGTGGTTTGCCAACAAAATAAGGTGGGAACAAATAAGAGCCTTATTTACAACCATTATCCATCCCAAGTCGGCCGTGGGAGGATGTTTCCATGGATTACTGTGGTTGCCGTGGTCTGAAGGAAAGAGGTCATCATGGTGATTGTTGACAGAGTCACCAAGCATGCACACTTTTGTGCACTCTCTCAGTCCCTTCAAAGCTAGTACACCAAGCAATCGTGCATTCATGGAGATATTCAAAAGCTACATGTGGCGCCTGACATTGTAAGGGCAGGCAGATCCCAACTTCTAATCTGGACATTTTGAAGTAAACTATTTTCATTTGTACTCAATTGGTCTATAGCTCATCCTATCATCCTCAAACTCATGGACAAACCGAGATAGTGAACAAATTGGAAAGGATACCTCTGCTGTTTTGTCTCTGATAAACAAACACAATGGTTCAAATGGTTACCCTTGGTAGAATGGTGGTATAACACTTCCTTTCATACTGCAACAAAAATGACACCATTTATGGCACTTTATGGATACAACCCTCCTTCCATCACTTCTTCTCTAAAAGAAAAATATAATTTTCAAGCAATGGAAGATCACATCGAGAATCAACAACAAATTCTCCAAATCTTAAAGGACAACCTAACCATGGCATAGAATCGCATGAAATAACAAGCAGATCAACATTGTAGTGAAAGAAGTTTTGAAGCAGGGGATTGGGTGTTTTTAAGACTACAACCATACAAATAGATGTCCCTTAAGCAAGCCAAGAAGGATAATAAATTATCAGCAAAGTACTATGGACCTTATAAGGTGTTGCAAAATATTGGTACTATGGGATACAAATTTGAGTTGCCTGCATCTTCATGAGTACACCCAGTTTTACATATTTCATGCTTAAAGAAGGTTATAGGTGACAAGATCCCAGTTCAAAATATATTTCCAGAACTTGACGAGGAAGTAAAAATCATATTGGATCCTGAAACCATCACTGACACAAGAATTCGCCAGATGAGCAATAGATCCATTTCAGAGTATCTCATTAAATGGAGGAAACTACTGACTGGAGATTCCACTTGGGAAGATGAGTCTTTTATACAGAAGCATCCAAAGTTACTCAAGCGTTGTGGACAACACTTGTCTCAAGGGGAGGGGCATGTTAAGCCCTAATATTGGCTCATTACCCCTTAATTGGGGCATATTATATTAGTAATGTTATTTTATTTATGTCGAATTTGGACCATTAGTTGTAATTATACCTCCTAGTCTCCTATATATACCAAGGAGACATTTTCATTTTGACTCATCTTGTACTTGAACATTTAAGTGGGGTAAAGGGAGGTTGCCCCCTCGAAGAGGCTTATTGTCTGAAATTATCTCTTTTTCAAGGCGTTGAGTACTTTTTCTGAGGTTTTTCTATGCTATATGGATATTTGGTTCTTAACATTTTGATTCATTTCATCATCCTGCCTTCCCTCATCCTTATTTTCATAAACGCCGTGGTCCTGACACTCCTGATTTGTAGCCATGACGGTACTCATTTAAATTTCAAAAGAAGATAGATATATCAATCAACAAATTCATACAATCAACTTAGTAAAATTGCAGATAAGATGAGTTGATGGAAAGATAGGGTAAAGCGTGTATTTAGAGCTTACAGTGGTGGCAGGTGGAGTTGTCTTCCTTTGATATGCTACTGTGTGGAGGATTATTTTATTTTTCTTAAGCAATGATCAAAGTGCCTTTGGCTGCAAGTTTTCCCATTGACATGAATTCCTTATTAGCTCCCATCAATATATTACTTTAGATTTCAGTGTCATCTACAAATTATTGATGTTGTTGGGAATCGTAATCATTCTTGATATCATTTCAAAATATTAGAGTAATTACTAAACCCAAATTAAATTTCATTCCTCCCATTTCCTTCACAGTTAATGCTGAAAATGAATGCAAAGATTCAAGATTATAATCCTTTAAAGCTCCCAAGTCGTAGCTCACTTCACCATTCCATTAAAGATTCAAATTTGCTTCTGTGCCTCTCACCTGGCAACAACCACCGATCTAAGAAACTCCTTAATGGATCACTAACTCAATTAATGCTCTTAGATAAATATTAGCACCCCAATAATACTCTGCAAGACCATCAAACTTAGTATGTCCTCGGTGCCTCTAAACCAGGAGCATGGTGCCAAACTTCATTGAATGGACGGTGATCAATTTCCAAATTCGTTATGTTTCTTAAAACTCTTATCATTTCCAAATTTCCCAAACTAGTTACCTTCCTCAGTGGATTTAACCCTGGATTGCTTCTTCATCTCAGTCCAGTACTTTTGTGTTTCCTGGACTGATGCAGTTGGGACTTTCAAGCATTGTTTGTTCACAGAAAATTGATACAATATTTCAGAAAAATTACACAAAATTTGCCAATTTGAAAGTTGGCTTTGGGGTGCAGGTCCTTATGTTTGTTTGATATTCAGTACTAACATCAATAAAAGTATCAATATCATGCTTAGTGGGCTTATTTGTGATAGTATGTAATGTATTATAAGATATTACTATAGTGGCATACCCTGCGATGGGATTTTGTTCCACGACAATAATTCCTCTACTCTACTCTTTATACAAGACCTAAAAACTTAATCCTACTCAATAACTATGCCCTTCATTTTATGAATAAGAAATGACCCTGAAAATTAAAATTGTAAGAATTGGATTTTTTGTTAATTGTAGTGGTAGTTGTTGTAGTAGTTTTCCAAGAGATACAAAAAAGGATAAATTATACAACATGTATATTTAACTACCCATGGGTTCTCCCTAAAACCTAAATAGGCGAGGGTTACAGTTATATGAATTCCATGGCTTAGAGTCACTTAAGTCTTATTTTACATTGCCTGCATCATGGGAGAATCCATCGATCCTAAGTCTGAAACCTCTGTGGACCTAATGAAAAACCCATGTCTCGATGAATTCCAGACTCCCAAATTTGACCCCCACACCTGGCGTTCGTGGAACCCTCTGGATAAACGCAATGAATGACCCTACGCCTTGAAAGAAAGCCCCCTGTGAAATAAAATCACTTTGGCAACTGATTTAGAGGAAGGATGGTAGAGGAGAGGATTTCAAAGCATATAAGAGATGATTGTGGGTAGTATTAGAGAATACATACCCATTTCCCTGAATAGATTGGTTGGTGTTCACTTAGAAAGCTCTAAAAGTGCCAAGCAGAGTGTGCAAATGGGCTTGAGACTGCAAAGAACCGAGAGGACCATAAAAGTGTTTTTAAGACATTGCCATCCTTGAGATCCACCATGATTTATTGTCCAAGTGGGTATTTACCCCCTTTAATACATAAACTTGGCCCAACATAACCCATGACATAACCCTGATAGAAACATAGAATTCACAGTCTTATTCGAAATATTTTAATGCTGGGACAGATGAGTAAAACATGTATTATTTCTGCAAATCTATAGTGGTTGAAGGTCTAAATATGGAAAAACCAAATCAATTGACCACAAAATTCACAGATGGGAGGAGAAAGGAAGATATAGTGAGAGTGATTTGTTTTGGAAGGTTTGTTGCATTGGCATACTCTTGTTTTACTTTGGCGTGCCTGTGTGTCTTGACTTGTGCTATGCCACAATGGAGTGGAAGAAACTGGGAAAAGGTAACCATGGAGATTCTCTGATGGCCTCTATAATGGACTGTAAGAAACTTGGTAGAGTTTTCATGAGTAGGAGGACTATAATGTTTTCCTCTACGTTTAGTGAAGTCTATATTTGGTTCTTGTTAGTTAATCTACGAGGCATTATCCCTTATTTGTTGAGATTTCCTCTGAAAGAAACCTAGGTTTCCTTACCCATAATCTATATAACTGTAACTAACAAAGTTGTCATAACTACGTTGGACAACTCCATTTTCTCTCATGTCTATCTTGAGTTAATTGATGTTTTTCCTTGATATCAGAAGCAAATTCATATCCATGGAAAACTCAAAGCCAACATGATTGATCCAAAGACATCTCGGTCACAAATAGAAAGGATGGACCAACAAATGCTCCAAAATCTTGCAGAAACACTACATTTTCCAATGTTCCCATGAAGAGAAATGATACGATGCTTATTGGGTATGATCAGAAATCCATGAATTCAAGGGAGGCAGTAGACATTAATCCACAACTTCCAAGGCCTCCATTATGGTTTTACCTCTTCCACATGACCCATTGGTCAATGCATAGGTAAATATAGGATGAATTAAATATCCTCTATCCTATTCTCGATTGGACCTGGCATACAATCCTATCCACATACATTTTGGTTGTCCAACCCAAGAAGACCTTAGGGTACCCACTATTGGAGAACTATCAATACAATTGAAAATTTATTGGACTTGTGAGGTAAATAGTAGGGTCAAGCAAAATATCCCAACATTAATATGATAAACTTAGAGCCAATACCATTATGTTATATTGAATAAACAAGATACTTATGAAGGGATATTCCCTCATATATCTTCCTGATCTCTGAGCTATCTTGTTTAGCTCCATAACCGATATTACTATCGATGGAAATATTTATGTATATTACTTGAAGTATACTTTAACACATATCATAAGGGACATCTATCTAATCAATAAGTGTTGAACGAGTAATAACCTTTCATAAATTTGTACATCTCATGGCTTCTACAAACCTTTCCTTGACTTTTGTGTCATTCTTATGCTTCTATCAATATGACATTACTTTAACAAAAACAAGTTATGATATTGAAATCAATTGAAAATAAATAAATAAATTGCAGGTATACTTATTCTTTTCTTGCTCATTATTACATTTATTCCCCATCGAAATTGTTGATATTGTTTGAGAGTAGCATTGATAGTTGATCTTAGAAGGGATAAGATGTTTAAAGATTAAACATTTCAGATATTATTACTATAATATTTGTGTAAAGTTGTCATGAAATTATAATTTTGATTAAAAAAAAAAAAACAATTGTTGACATGGGAAAAATTATGGTCGTCCTCCACCTTTTAAGTGAGTGGAAGGAATTTCAGATGAAAACATAGTCATAAGCATGGTATTTATTGATCATAAGGGAGAATCTAAGCTTAGCTAATAATGAAGGACACATCATTATTACAAGAAAGATATTGACCACTTACAAGTTAGCAAGAGGTTGGTTTTGTGATGGACATTGAATTTTAGACTATACATAATATTTATGATTATGATCCACAAATAATGATGTGTTCTACTCTTAATCCTTCTAAATTATATGATGTGTTCATGAGAATATCTATGAATTTTCTAGTGATATTTACTCTCCTAAGTGGGAAATCCTTGACCCTAGAGAAAGTGTAGTGCCAAGTTACCATAGTAGTAGTTGTGGATTATCTTTAATCAATTATCTATGTTAGTACATGGTGATATGGTATATTGTAAGTGGGCCTATGTTGTGAACCTAGAACTTGAGTTTAGAATGATAAATGAAATATTGTGACAAAATGTTCATTTATAACATAATGTATGATAGGGGTATATTGACGAGTTTCTACTGATCAATGTGATGATAAGTAAACTCTTACTTAATTTTTGAATTACTTGATCTTACCATAATAGTCGAGTTCATGTATATCTTGAGAAGGGTTGGTAACACTAATAAGATGAGTGATGAGAGCCTTCGTTAATGTTGACTGAATAAGCAAAAGGAATAAAAGGTGAGAGTTGTGTGATAGATTTAAGAAATGCCATGATTATGTAAGCATGATGAAGCAATGAGAGGTAGTAATAGAATGGTAATAAAAAAGATGAGAAGATAAATTATAAATCCAAGAATAAAAATAATAAAGTAATTAGTAATGGAAGATATATAAAACTTAGAATGGATATAACAAATATGACAATCAAATTTAATATATATATATATATATATCAATGAAACATGAGAAGGGGGATGGTATAGTTAAATACAAGAGGTAGTAAAAAATAAAAAATACATGTAGTAATAAACAAATATATATAGTAGAGAATAAGAATACGAAAAATAGTAGAAGCTAGGAAGTGATTATAAGAAAAGAGTAAAGAAGGTAATAATAAATAGCAAAATAGATAAATGTGTAATTAGTGATTAGAGTAATGGATTCAAATATGAGAAGAGTTTTGTTTCATTAATTAAATTACAAGTGTTAATAAAATATTGTTGGGACACATTAAGGTGCCTACCAAATAGGGGTAGTGCAATCAATATATTAATATATTCAACATGTTTTAAGCAAGTGAAGGTCCAATGGGACCAATATAGCATAGCGTTTGATATCATGGAAGACATATATAAGTTGGTAAGTGTGGTTTTGAGAGGACGCACAACTTGCCCAGAGTGGTTATTTGATGACGTGACTCTAAGAACAGTAGTTGCACAATAGGGCTTGATGTGGGCTGTTGACCCTAGTTCTATGAGGGGTGAAGGTGTTTCCCACCATTTATCCTCTAAAACCTAGAGTTGTGGGAGGGTTGTGTGAAGTCACAATCCCTTAGACATGTGATGACGACTGCTAGTTTCCTGTTGGGGAAGCTTGGTCAAGATGTATGACACTTCCGCTTACAAGTTCTATCTGGAGTTAGGTCAATATAGTTGACACTCCAGCTTAGTCCAACAAAGGAAAGGATAGGATGGAATATGGAAGTAGGTTAGGAAGGAAGGATGTTTCGATGTTAGTTGAGAATATTGATTGGGGATTAGAGATGCCACTATTGTTTACTCACTTGGTTCCTACCATGTTTAAAACCCTCTTTGATTTCCTATTGATATTTTAAGTGTGATAATGAGTTATTGACGAATTGGTGTAATACTTTTTGTTAAGATTATTAAATGATGCATTACTTGATCTGTTGTCCTACATGTCTTTTGTGATCATATAGGAACTATGCACTAGAGGCAATGGTTGTTTATCGTTAGTACATACATGATATATGTGTCCACTAGCTACACACGCATACCCTACCCATGTACACTAGTACATATAATTAATGTATTAATTAATTAAAGTAAATTATTAACTATTTAATTGAATGTTTATTGAATATATAAATTATATTGCATACAAAATATCTAGAAGCATTAAATACCTTGTTGACTTTGATAGATGGTGGGTATGATGAATTAAATAAGCATGGTGGGTTTTTATGTACATTTAGGGGAAAATTGTCAAATTACATTTATTAGCTAGCATGAGAAGAAAGACTTTTCATTTTATTTATTGTTGTTTAATGCAAGTCATTTATATTCAGTTTTATTTTTATCTTTTCCCAAAAAATCTAGATAAGGGAGGTTGATGGATAATAATGAGGGTGGTTGACGAGACTTGGGGAAGTGTGTATGGAAACTTGATAAATAGGGAGAAGAAGTACTGAGGAGGGGAGGATGGAGAGGTTTGAGCATGATGAGAGGTTGTGAAATTCTTGGAAGATATAATTCTTGTGATAGTTTTCTTTGAGCATTTGTGCTTTGTTGTTCTTGGAGTCACGGGCACGGAGGGCCAAGAAACCAAAAGGNCGATGTTAGTTGAGAATATTGATTGGGGATTAGAGATGCCACTATTGTTTACTCACTTGGTTCCTACCATGTTTAAAACCCTCTTTGATTTCCTATTGATATTTTAAGTGTGATAATGAGTTATTGACGAATTGGTGTAATACTTTTTGTTAAGATTATTAAATGATGCATTACTTGATCTGTTGTCCTACATGTCTTTTGTGATCATATAGGAACTATGCACTAGAGGCAATGGTTGTTTATCGTTAGTACATACATGATATATGTGTCCACTAGCTACACACGCATACCCTACCCATGTACACTAGTACATATAATTAATGTATTAATTAATTAAAGTAAATTATTAACTATTTAATTGAATGTTTATTGAATATATAAATTATATTGCATACAAAATATCTAGAAGCATTAAATACCTTGTTGACTTTGATAGATGGTGGGTATGATGAATTAAATAAGCATGGTGGGTTTTTATGTACATTTAGGGGAAAATTGTCAAATTACATTTATTAGCTAGCATGAGAAGAAAGACTTTTCATTTTATTTATTGTTGTTTAATGCAAGTCATTTATATTCAGTTTTATTTTTATCTTTTCCCAAAAAATCTAGATAAGGGAGGTTGATGGATAATAATGAGGGTGGTTGACGAGACTTGGGGAAGTGTGTATGGAAACTTGATAAATAGGGAGAAGAAGTACTGAGGAGGGGAGGATGGAGAGGTTTGAGCATGATGAGAGGTTGTGAAATTCTTGGAAGATATAATTCTTGTGATAGTTTTCTTTGAGCATTTGTGCTTTGTTGTTCTTGGAGTCACGGGCACGGAGGGCCAAGAAACCAAAAGGTTTCTTAGAGATAGGAGGTCGGCTAGACTCCTAGTTGGCTGGGAGGATTTCGTTGTTTCACTCTGGGAAAGCGAGAAAATAATTCTTGGAAGCGCCCAGGACTACATTACAATGACGAGATTCGACAAACTAAGGAGTAGGTATTTTTCGGTGGTATTTTGTTATTGATATTTTTATATACTTTTGTTTTAAGTTCTAAATATTAGAGTTAACCTATTACATATTTAATCATGTTATTTAGATTGATCATTGAGAAAATGTAGAAGAATTGTGGAAATGAAAATAAATGAAATTATGTTTTTAATGAGTGACAAATTTCCTAACATCCTAGATAGGTGTTATAGATTAGCCAATTGTAATTTTGAGATTTTGGCTGTTAGGAGAAATGGGGTGTGCTGATGCACCAACTCCCAATGCCCAAAATCGCTAAATCCTGAAGAGCCGAAGTAGTGAGTCCGACCGACGTCACTTAGATGCATGCTAACACATGGGATATGTGCCACGTACCAGTCGGACCCGAAGGAAGGTAGACGTAGTGGGGCCAGATGGCATCACCTTAGGAAATGTGAACCATCTTGAGAGCAGCACATGTCACCACCTCAGTACTATGTGGGACTAAGAGGTAAAGTGGGAGCCTACACGTCCGAAACCCCAAAATTACAAAGTCCCGAAGTCTCGAAAACTTCAAAGATGGAAAAACCACGATGGATTTTAGTCGTTGGATGATGGGTAAACGTGGACCATTGATCCACCTGACTTCATGAGTTCGGTAAAATAAACTCTGGTAGATGGTTGTGTGTGCCTTGAAACTTTTTGAAGGCCAAAAATCTGGGTAGCACCTTGAGACCTAGCACTCGGTCATGCCTTGGTTGAGTGGGAACTAAGAGGAAAAATGCTATGGCCTGAGTTTCCTATGGAGCCGATTAGAGCTCGAAAAATTCCTGGAAAACTGAACATTTTCTTGAATCAACTTGTTTATAAGTTGTGTGGAATTTGTTAAGGAATGACGACCTGACAAATCCATGTTGTCTTCACGTGTGTTTGCATAAGTTTAGCAAGTGACAAAATCGAATAGGTTTGTTGTTGATAGAAGAGAATGGAAGAGGTGTTGATTGCCTCCAGTTCAAAGAATGAAAGAGAAGGAATGGATGTCAAATTGAATGTCAAAGGATCGAACTCCAATGGGCATGAAAAAGATATGGATAAGGAAGGGGATATGATGAAAATCATTGAAATATTATAGAGGGATTCCTAAATTCATCGAGATGATAGCCGAAATCTCATGAAAGCCAAGGATCAGCAGGGAGAATTCAACTAGAAGTTGCTAAGGAGCCTAGATAGGATAAAAAATAAATTAGAAAATGAGGGTGACTCGAGCAAAATAGGGAGTCACCGAAATTTTGAGGGGAGAAGATCAAGGAGTGTTAGTAGAAACCATCATCACTCCCAAAGTCACTCCAAGAGAAGGACACACAATAGTTCAAGCCCATCTCCTACCAGAAAGCACAAGAGATCTCAAGTGGATGAATTGAAAGGAGAGATGAACAAGATTAAGCCTCCTAAGTTTGATGGAGAACACAATAAGGAGGAATATGTCGAAACATGGTTTCTTGGCATGACAAAAAAATTCCAACTGCAGAATTATTCCTCTCATCCAGAAGGAAGATTTGTGATGTATCAATTGAAAGAAAAAGAATCCATGTGGTGAGATTAGCTTTTGAAGGTGTAGCACATGAGAGAGAAAGATATCACTTCGAAATAATTCAAGAGGTATTTTGAGAGGAAATACATGACTAAAAGATACTATGATAGAAAGATGAAGGAGTTATTTAAACTCAAGTTGGGCAGCATGACCATTGATGAATACAAATGAAGGTTTTTGGAATTACTCAAGTATGTTCCATTCATCAAAGATGAGGCTGTCAAGATTCAGAGGTATCTGAGTGGATTGCCACCTTCCATTGGTAACAAGATTCAGTATGATGATCCTAAGACTATGGAAGAAACAGTAAGAAGAGAAAAATGCTTATATGAGCAGCAAAAAGAAAAGCCTACTTTTCGGAAGGCTTGGGATGACAAGAAAAAATTCCAAGAATAGTAGAGGTAGAAGGGAAACAAACCTCCCTTTTTCATAAATAGTCCTCAAGGATAGCCATTGTTAAGAGACACAAGAATGGCTGAAGTGGGGAAACAAAAGCCAAGACAGATGCCCATTCAGTGTTGGGGATATAAAGAGAACCACAAGTACAGATATTGTCCCCATAAAAATGGCAAACCGAGAGTTGTCCATAATGTTCAACAAGTTGAAACATTGGAGGACATGGGCAATAGAATGCAAAGGATATATGTGAACCTGAAAAACAAGCAAGCTAAATTTCAGTCACACGTGATTGAAGTACAAGGTATGATTAACAACCATGACTTTACTATTTTAATTGATTCACAGGATAGCCATAGTTATATAGATCCTAGAGTGGTGGGAAGTTTTAATTTATCAAGAAGCAAACATGAAAAGTCTTTGTTAGTGAATTTGGCTACAACAACGAAGAGGAAAGTCATTGAGTTGGTTAAGTCATGTCCTATGGACATGAAGGGATTGAGCATGAAGGCTAAATTAAATATTCTGCCTTTAGGCTCTTATGACTGTTTAATTAGGATGGACTGGTTGGACCAACACCATGCCATCCTAGACTATCTTAACAAGGAATTTACTTTCCTCGATGAGGAGGGGAATTGAAAAACAGTCCAAGGAATTCCCAGATCTATTGTTGTTAGAGAAATTTCATCATTACAACTAAATTAATGCTATAGGAAAGGTTGTGAGTTGTTTGCAGCCCATGTGGAGGAAGCATCCATAGATGAGTTCTCAAAGATGGAAGACAACGAAGTATTAAAAGATTTCGAAGATGTATTTCAGGAGGTACCAGGATTACCCCCCAAAAGGGATATCGATTTCTCTATAAATTTGATGCCTGGAGAAACTCCAGTGTCGAAAGCTCCTTATAAAATGAGCACACCAGAGCTTAAATAACTTTAGTTGCAACTTGAAGATATTCTAAGGAAGGGGTAGATTCGCCCAATCGTGTCACCTTGGGGTGCCCTGGTTCTATTTGTGAAGAATAAGGATGGAACATTGAGGATGTGCATCGATTTCCAACAATTCAACAAAGTAACTGTCAAGAACAAGTATCCTCTATCGATGATCGATGATATTTTCAATCAATTGAAAGGTGATAGGATATTCTTGAAGATAGATATTTAGGAAAGATATCAGTAGGCGAGAATTAAGGATGAAGATATTGGTAAGACTACCTTTAGAACAAGGTACAACCACTATGAATTCACGGTGGTGACATTCGGGTTGTCAAATGTGCCCATTGTCTTTATGTGCCTTATGAATGGTGTGTTTAGAAAGTACCTGGATAAGTTCGTTATAATATTTTTGGATGATATTATAGTGTATTCTAAGTCAGAAGAGGAGCACAAACAACATCTGAGGATGGTGTTGCAGGTGCTAAGGGAGCACCAGTTGTACGCCAAATTGAGTAAATGCTCATTTTATCAAAGGCAGATCCATTACTTCGAGCATGTTATTTCAGAACAAGGGATCGTCGTGGATCCTAAGAAGGTTGAAGCCATCAGAGAATGGACAGTGCCAAGGAATGTGGCGAGAGTTAGATCCTTTATGGGTCTAGTGGGATATTACATAAGGTTTATCGTAGGGTTCTCAAAGATAGCCTACCCCATCACTTCCTTGCAAAGGAAGGAAAATAAGTTTCAGTGGACCGAAGAGTGTGAGAAAATATTCCAACAATTGAAGAAACTATTAACCAGTGCTCCAATCCTGAGGATTGTAGATCCAAATGTGGATTTCATGGTGTACACAGATGTGTGTAAAGAAGGGTTGGGAGGAGTCCTCAGCTAGAATGGATTCGTAATCTATAATGATTCCAGGAAGTAGAAAGAGAACGAAATGAATTATGCCACTCACAATTTGGAGTTGGAAGGAATAGTTCACGTGCTAAATAAATGGAGGCATTACCTCATGGGGAGGAGATTTGAATTGAGAACAGACCACAACGGTCTGAAATTATTTTTTGACCAACCCACCCTAAACACTAGGCAAAGTAGGTGGCTGGAGTTTCTGTGTGAATAAGAATTTGATATCAAGCATATCAAAGGGAAGGAAAACAAGGTGGTTGATGCACTCAGTAGAAAGGTGCACAAATTACATGCTACAACCATTAGCATGTACCAAAATGATATAAAAGGATGATTTTTGGAAGCTACAAATGCATATTTGTAGTACATGGAGTTGGTAGCAAAGCTACAACAAGGTGAAATGCCACGGAAAGTGGAAAATTATAAGTTAGAGACTCATGGAATACTTGTTTACAAGAACAAAGTTTATATACCCAATGTCCATGGTTTGAAACTTGTGATTATGAGAGAAATTCATAACATGCCTTATGCTAGGTACCTTGGATACCAGAAGACTGTGGTAGTAGTCAAGAGAGATTACTTTTGACCAGGTATGAAGAAAGAGTTTTTTGAATACATCACCAGATGTATGGAGTGTCAAGAAGGTTAAAGTTGAGCACAAGCACCCAACAGGGTTGTTGTAAACTTTACCCATTCCTGAATGGAAGTGGGAAGTGGTGACAATGGATTTCATCACAGGATTACCCAGAACAGGCAAGTAGCATGATTCCATTATGGTGGTGGTGGAAAAGCTTACAAAAGATGCCCATTTTATTCCGTTAAAGACCACTCATAATGAAACAAATGTTGCTGATATTTTTATGAAGGAAGTGGAACGATTGCAAGGAATTCCCAAGATAATTGTGTCCGACAGAGACCCGAAATTTAACTCAAATTTATGGAAGGGGTTGTTCAAGGGATTCAGAATGAATCTGAACTTTAGAAAAACTTATCATCTTGAGCCTGATGGGCAGACAGAGTGGGTGAATAGAGTAATAGAAGACATACTAAGGATGTATGTGATGGGTAAACCATCAAAATGGGAAGACTGCCTGCACTTGGTAGAATTGTCCTACAATAATGGGTATCAAGCATCGTTGAAGATGAGCCCATTTGAAGCAATTTATGGCAGAAAGTGCAATACTCGAGTAAGTTGGGATAATCCAGATGACATAGCAGTAGTTGGGCCAGAGTTTCTCAATGAAATGGAAGAACATATGTTAAAAATTAAGCAGAATTTGAAAGTTTCCCAAGACAAGAAGAAGAGTTATGCTGATATGAATAGAACCCACAGAGAGTTTAAGTTGGGTGACTATGTTTTCCTAAAAGTAAAATCTAATCAAAGTTCCCTGAATCTAGGAAACTATGTCAAGTTGACAGCCAAATTTTGTAGGCCATTTGAAATCCTAGAAAGAATTGGGCCAATTGCATATATGGTTTCATTACCTGCATACATGAATTTACATAATGTGTTGCATGTTTCATTGCTTAAAAAATATATACCTGATGCTAATCATGTTATCGATTGGAATGTGATTCAGGTGGAGCAAGAAGGTGTCCCGCAAGTGCATCATGTGCGCATATTGGACAGGAAAAGAAAACAACTTTGGAATTGAGCTATAGGACTTGTAAAGGTCCAATGGACATTCTACGGTCCTGAGGATGTGAAATGGGAGAATGAGGATGATATGTTGGTAGAATACCTGCATCGTTTTGAACATTTTTGAAATCTTGTTGATGTTGTGTGAAAGTTTCACTAAGGACAATGAAAAAATAATGGGAGGGGATTGTAATATCCCCAAGGATGAGCAATGCTGTAATCATGTTTATGAATTGTAAATCATGTTTTGTAGGCTGGTGAGCCGAGTATTGATAAGGTGGTTGGCTTATTTGTTTATTAGGCCAAAGATCCTAAGTATTAAGGCCAAAAGTCGGATTTTGTATATGTAATTATGCAGTACATTAGTATAATATATAAACATCGCTACGTGCAGATCAAACACAATGAATGAGTGATGGGAGACTAACCTTCCACAAGGTGGGTAAGGGGAAAGGGGCTAAAAGGTTGGAAAGAGAGGCTAAGTATTGAGCCTAGGGGATTAAGTCCTTAGGAATAGTATTTTAATATTATGGGTGACATGTGTCGGCCTAGGAACATGCATTATAAACCAAAGATTAAGCTGTAGAGGGGGTTTGTTCCCCATTCTTCCATCAAATATCTGAATTGTGTGGGTCAACATATGATCTATGTATGCATACCTCACTTATCTCTAAAACTCAAAACCGTGAGGCCAATCTGTGATGTTTTCCCTGAAAAGTTGACACATCCTTAGTCTGTACTGTTTTACCTCTGCATTGGACCTCTGCATAACCACTCACATATGAGAAACCAGTCGAGAGGGAAGTGCCAACCTATGTGTCCTGTGAACCCGGGTTTATCCACACTGCAAACCCAAGTTCGTTCTTAACTGTCTGGTTTGCTGCCTTCTGTTTTTCCTGAGTAGGCTTGACCAGTGGTTGTTGTCCTCACCTTGCAGGAATTGAATTGAAAACGGGTTGAAGAATTGGGTTGGCAAGCCCTTGATAGAAGAGGAAAGTTGTCAGGCCTATCATAAACTCTCTCTAGGTGAGGGAGTCTATTGGGGAAGTGGTTTTCTCTTAGAGAGATTCCAGCGACAGCTACGAAACGCTGACAATTCCTAATCCATCTAGTTGTCAAGACCTAGAGAGGGAGGTGTAGCACTGATGGACTGTGCTTGTGAAGGTGAATACTCCCAGGTGGAACAAGAATGTGGGGAATGAGAGTCTGTGAGTAGTGGGTGTAAAACGTCTCCTAGAGAGAACCGTTCGTATTGCACTGTGAGTTTTCCTATAACCTCAGCATAGTCTAGGATTCCCTTGCCCTAGGTGGAGCTTGGTCCTAGCTTGGGGGTGACCCACTGTTGAGAGTGATGAGCAATGTGGTCTAAGGATGGGAGGTTCATGGAAGGTCTACATGTAGTCAGTGGAGTTCCAACAATTTTCAAAGATAAGTATATGCATGTGTTTTAATTTCAATTAAAATGAACGTGCATGTTCCTTGAAATAATATCATGTATTCTATTGCAATTTATTTACTGTTCATCCCATTAATTATATATGGTAGCAGTAATTAGATGTTACTCTGTGTTAAGTCCTTTAACTTCATTTAGATGCATACTATATAAGTTTGAGAATGTTTTTCTGTGTAATGGCATTGCTCGACCATGGGGTTGATGGTCGGGATTGTTACATTTGAAAATAATGTTATTATGGGCAATGTATTCTAGAAATAGAATACAATCATTTTTATTTGCAATAGAATTAGTAAACCCTTATTGGGAATTAAATGCATCTAGGACTTAGTCCATGGTTACTTGGACAGGTTCCTCAACTTGTTAATGGCATGAGCCTTGTTGGGAACCAAATCGAAGATTCCAACACCATAATCAAAATACTCTTTACTATATCTGATCTAAACTAATACTCATGGAATATAGCATCCATGGTTGTGCAATAATAAGTGCATTATTGTTATGGATTTTCAGTTTGGAACAAAACAAGTAGTTCATGTGGGGATTTTAGTATTTCCCATTGATTGTTAAAAGGAATGCCTAAAGGGTATGTTTGGTAATGGAATGAAATAATTGTTGGTTATTACTAGATTCACCATTCCCATGAAGATTTGACATTATTAAATTGGAATTAAATTATTGGGTCCTCGTGACATCTTGACATTATTTAATAAAATGCAAGTCTTGGGCAGAAAACCTAACATAATCATCTTGGCTAGTGTTCTACCTACATGTGTAGATATATTGGATCTAGAATAAGGTAAGTAGGTTGATGAAATTCAATCATTGCTATTTATTCCCATTCAAGGAATCCCCATGAAGATTTTATATTCTTCAATGAAATGCAAGTTGTCCTAGGCATAAACCCAACTTAATTGTCACTAGTGTTCTACCTACATGTCTAAATTTATTGTGTCTAGAATAAGGTAAATTGATCCATGGTTATGCAATAACAATTGTATTTAAATGTAATATTTTTGTGGGTAGTGATCTTGTAGAAATGAAATGTAGTAATTAATAATTATTGTAGAATTAATAAACCATTATTAGGATTGGTATGTAGAAAGCACTTAATCCATGTTGACTTGGTGAGGTTCCTCGACTCATTATTGACATGATTCATGCTAAGAACCAAATGTAAGATTTAACACCATAATAAAAACTATTTCCGCTATATCTGATCTAAATTAATATCGATGGAATCATACATCCGTGTTATGCTATAACATTTATATTTGGTTATGGAATTTGGCTTTGGAAAAAGGTAATAAGTTCATCTAGGGATTTTAACATTGCCCACTAATTGTTCAAAAGATGCCTAAATGGGATGTTGTATCATGGAATGAAATCATTGCAAGTTATTCCCAAATTGGAAATCCTTGTTAAGACTTAACATTCTTCAATTGCAATGGAATGATTGGGTCCCAAAGCCTTGACACTCTTCAACGAAATGCATGTCCTAGGCATAACACCCAACTCAATCATCATGGTTAGTGTTCTATTGCATGTTTATTGGCCTTGGAACCAAATAAGTCAATCCTTGGAATGAAATCATTATTGGTTATTAAAAAAGTCACCATCCCCATGAAGCCTTAACATTATTCAAAAAAATGTAAGTTTTCATGGGCATAAAAGCCAACCCAAACATGGTGGTCAATTTTTTGTCTACATGTGCATATTTATTGGCTCTAGACCAAGGTAAGTAGATATATGGTAATGCAATGCAAATTGGATTTGCAAGTAATATTATTGTGGGAAATTGTAATGTAGAAATGTAATTCAATCATTGTCGATTGGGATAGAATTAATAAACACTTGTTAAAAATGAAATGCGGAAAATACTTAGTCAGTAACTTGGCGAGGGTTCCTAGACTTGTCAATGACATGAGCCTTTCTATAAACCAAATACAAGGTTTCAACATGAGAATAAAAATTGTTATACTATATATTATCTAAATTGATAGTCATGGAATCTTACATCCATGGTTAAGAAATAAGAAGTGCATTTATTATGGAATTTGGTTCTAGAAAAAAGTAAGAAGTGCATGTGGGGGTTTATCATTTCCCACTAATTGTTCAAAATAATACCTAAAAAAGATGTTGTGGTAATCATTATTGGTTATTCACATATTGTCCATCATCGTGAAGCCTTATCATTATTTGATTGTAATGCAATCATTACGTACCCATGAATCCTTGATATTCTTCAACAAAACACAAGTCCTAGGCATAACATCCAACTCAATCACCATGGTTGGTTTTCTATATACATGTGCATATTTATTATCTCTGGAAAAAGGTAAGGATATACATGGAATGAAAACATTGTTCGTTATTCCTAGACTCAACATTCCCATGAAATCACAACATTCTTCAATGAAATGTACATTATGCTACAAATAAAACCCAACTCAATTACTATAGTTAATGTGATGCCCACATTTATGGATTAATTAGCTCTAGAAAAAGGTAATTAGATACATGGTTATCCAATAAAAATAGAATTTAAATTTAATGTTGTTGTTGACAATGGTCTTGAAGAAATGTAAAGTAATTATTGTTGGTTCAAATACATTAGTAAACCATTGTTTGGAATTAAATGTCGCAAGAACTTACTCCATGGTGACTTGGTCAGGTTCCTCAACTTGTAAATGACATGAGCCTTTCTAGGAACCAAATAAAAGATTCCAACACCATAATCAAACATAATGCATGCAAAATCTTGTGTCCATGGTTATTCCCTTTACATACAACAAAATAAATGTATGACTCTAGAATAGAGGAGAGTCAAGGTGACATCCAACTTCTAATTGTCAAGCAAAATGAACATTTAGAGAAAACATGGATAAGAATTAATGCATAATCTTATGAATGCTATCAAATTTTATCCTTTTGACAAGTGAATAATGTTATGAATGTTATCAACGAAGATCCTTTAGATCCATGTTTATGGAATAAAAATTGGATTTGAATGTAATGTTGTCATGGGAAATGGTATTGTATAAATGGAATCAACTTTTTTTTTTAAATAAATACATGTTGTCGCTATTGCGACATCTTGGAACATCGCAACCATAGAAAACACATCGGAGATGAATAAATTACCATCGACAAAGCGACATTACCCTATGTCGGTCTTACGATGTCCGTGAACGTTTCTCCCATAGAAAACACATCGGAGATGAATAACCTACCATCGATGGAGAGACGTTACCCTATGTTGGTATTATTACATATGGTAACTTCTCTCCCATAGTACACACATAGTGGAGGCAGATGAAATGGGACGTCAAAATTCGGATGTCTATGACGTCGATGTAGTGACGACTATATGGGGTTTGGATAGTCAAATCCAAGATGACACGTGTCCACATGAAATGTCACAATATAGATGATAGATATGGCATCGAAAAAGCGGCGTCATGTGAAACGACATTTGAGGGGGTCTGTTGTTTGTCTTTCTATTGAAAATATAAAGTGGCAATTGCGTCGAATGCGTTGTCGAAATTTGATCCAAATGTACTAGTGACCGAACATATTGAAAACATATCCACTAGTCGAACTTCATCAATCTAGATCTCCAATCTAATCAATGTCGACAAAGCCATGTACATTTACTTCCTTGTCAGTTTTAGGTTTTCCTTTTTAACAAATTTCCCATTTTGTTATCTTACATAAGTACCTAGACACTTTCTTGACAACAATCTAGTGCCCTTTTGTATGTGTCATCATGTATCTGCTCAATACTCCCACTGCATGAGAAATATTTAGTCGATTTTATACCATCAAATACATCAAAATACCAATGACACTCACCTAGTGAACATGTTACTTCTCCTCTATTTCTTCTAGTGTCTTTGGAAAATTTTCATAAGTTATTTTACTACCAAAATAATTGGTACCTTGACCAGTTTTCAATCCTACATGTTGAAATGCTTAAAGATTGTTTCAATGTACTTTTTCTTATTTAACCAAATATTTCTAACTATCTGATATCTTTTGATCTCCATTACCAGAATGAATTTCACTATATTGATATCCTTCATGTCTAACTTAGAGGGAAACTACATATTCACCTCATGTATTGTGTCCATTTTTTTCTCGAGAGCAACATGTCATTGGCATAATATATATATATATATATATATGAAAAAACCACCTTCTTCCTTAGAATATACATAGTAATCAATCTTGTTTCTCAGAAATCCCAAACTAAGGATGTATCTCAAATTTGTGGTATGGTATCCTTGGTGATTACTTTAGACCATAAAAGGATCTTTTCAATTTGCATACTAGATATTTCTTGCATTTTACTGCAAATCCTTCAGGTTGTTTCATGTAGATTTATTCTTCTAGATCCCCATGTAGGAATGTTGTCTTCACATCCATTTTTTCTATCTCAAGATCAAATGTTGTAGCTAGAGACATTAGTACTCTAATGTATGTTAATTTTTCAATAGGCGAGAAAATATCACTGAAGTAAACTCCTTGAACTTGGGAATACCCTTTCACTACCATTCGGGCTTTGAAATTATCGACTTGACCTACTACATTCAACTTTTTATTCAATACACACTTTCTATCGATGAGTTTCCTTCCATTATGTAGCTTGACGAAATCCCATGTCTCATTCTTGTGCAAGGATTCCATTTCTTCCACCATGGCATCCTTCTAGAGTTTATCCACTATTGAGTTGACTTCCTCCTTGATAAAATTGAGATCATCATTAGTGGTAGATAACATAAATGAAAAATGAAAATTAGGTGGACTATACCTTTCATCTAGTTTCCTTACTCATTCAAACCTCTTGACAACTGAAGTTGGTAGTTTTTCCTCTTCATATAACTTAGTTGACTTATCTAAATAATGGTTTTCTTTTCTTAGATTAAACAATATTTTCTTTAGTTATTTTTCCATTTGAGCCTCTTCAGTATTGGAAGTTTCCCTAACATCACTTAAGGTCACATTTCGACTATACACTACTTTTCTCAACAATGCATCCCATAGTTTATATTCCTTCATTCCATCCTTCTATGTTCCATATTATATTGAGAACTAAATGGAAGACACATAAAAAAATACTAGATATTATAGCAATGCAGTGAAACCCAACTTCTATTAATGAATAAAGTAGTAGAATATTGTAGAACACAAACTAGCTAGAATGGTGGTAGCTTATATTTGATGGGAAAGAGATGTTGACTACACTTATTCATTAAAAATATGATTAAAAAGGGGAAAAATGGGTCTTTATCATGAATCCTAAAACAAAAAAAGGAAAAAACCATAAACATTGAAACCCTAAACATGGAATATGAAACAACAAAAGTATTTTTGTCCTCGAGGTGTTTAGTTGATACGTCAACTTCTCAGTGGCACAACATTTCCATAAGATATTTGTTTCAGGCACACAATGGATCATCAAAAATACATATCTAATGACTACAACTTTTTGTTGGTGCCAAGGAATTCCATGGAAACCCCTGCCCCCTTGAATATCCAAAAAATAATGTTTAGGGCCTCAGAATGGTACCAAAAGTTTGGGACCCAAAAAACTATATAAAAAATACCAAGAAGATAAAGAACCATTGAGTCACTGGAAGATATGGGAAGACATTGATATACACCTAAATCACGCCCCCCCCAAAGTAATAAAGAGTATCCATTGTATGGGGAAACTTCTGTTGAATTTGTCTCCTAGTGAGCCACTTGCCTCGGTGAAAAGGTTTCCTACTTTGATGACCCAATAGATATGTATGTGTTGTTGGTAGGTAATTTTAATCTATCTGTCGATGATTATATCAACTATATCCTACTCAAGGTAGACAGAGTTGAGCTATGTAGGGTCCAAGTGCTTAACTATCTCTGAGGTGTCCAATAGAGGTGGAAAATATGCGCAAAGGATCTCCACATTAAATAAAATATGCGTACCAAGGAATGGGAGCATAATTAATTCAAAATAATTCACACCTACAACGTTGGTGATGGTGTAAGTTCCATATCAAAGTGGACAAAACTTTTGATGGGGTATTTCAAGAACCTCTTTCTACAAATGTAACTAAACATTATCACCAACCTGAAACTTGTGTGGAACCCAATGTTGGTCATGTCACTGCTTGTACTTGGAATTTTTTTTTTAACAAGATGTCATTGATTTTTTGGCATATGTGTTTTATCTGTTCAACAAATATTATCACCTTGCCATCCTTTTTTTAAGCATGGGTATATTCTTCATGTTTGGATGTAATGGGAAGAGCTGCATCAACTTGGGCCAATGCTTGGAACCCCAAGCACACCTGAAAAGGGTTGTGGCCGGTAGACATATGGAGGGATTGATTGTATAGCTATGTTGGAAATAAGTAAGACTCTCATACCATGTGTGAGGATGTTTGTAGTTGTAAATTCTCATGATATGAACAATCATCATGTTGACTACCTCCATTTATCCATCGGTTTTGGGGTGGAAGGTAGTTGATTTGGTGATCTTCATGTCCATTGATGACCACAAACTTGAGAAAAATATACTTAAGAACATGCTATCATGATATGAAATAATAGTTTTTGGTAGCCATAAATGCACCCAAACATGCTTGAAGAAGAGCTTCGAGGTTGCCTCAATTATGAAACTCTTTTTCCAGGGTGTCAAAACTTCCATCTTAGAGAATATATCAATGACCATGAAGACATAATCATTACAATGCTTGGTTGAGGGCTGATCGAACATGTAATCTATGGATATGGAATCCCAAGGCCTATGAATAGTAGGAAGATGGGTGTATAGCCCTTGATTCTTAATGGCAATTTTTGTGATGGCACAGGAAATGCATGATCTAATATACTTTCTCACATCTTGTCGAAGATTCAATTAATAAAAATAACATTTCAGTACTACCACCATTTTTTCCACACCAAAGTTTATTTCCACCCGACTTTAATGATATTCCCAAATCCTATTCACATTATTTCTTGAAGGAACGTAGAGATGGACCATATGGAATATCAATCTGTCCTGGAGATGAAAGTATGATATTGGTTCACCTACGCTCAATGTTTGATAGCTATAAGTGAAGTTAGAGACACTATTGTATAATTATGGCCACCCAAAGGTCTTGTTCCCACATGAGTTGAGAATTGTGGTTGACTGAGGAAGTCTGAAGGGGGGTTGACTAAGGAAGTCTGCAACATGGTTGGAACTATCCTTCTTATACTTGATTTTCAAGTGGAATTGCTACATGTATTTGGACCACTTCTAATGGAAGTCATTATGTAACTTTTATTATGTCTACATGAATTGTAGAGGCATGTGATTAGTGTGGATGGTTGTGTCCCTTCCTATAATATAATACTTCCATTGTAGACATTTCTGCACAATGGAGTACATCTCTTTTTCATAGGTGGGATATCTTTGAACAACATCAGTTAGTGTTTCACTCTAATAGACAATTGGATGTTCTAGCTAAGTGAGGATTACGTCTATAACATAGTTAGAGGAATATATCTCAATATAAAATGGTTGTTGTAGGTCTAGCAGTGTGAGAAATAGTGTGCAACAGAGGTGATGTTTCATATCCTAGAATATTTTATCCTATGAATTAGACCAGGAAAACTTGGCCCTAGCTCCACCATTTCTCACTTGACTTAAGGTCCAAGTTATATGAGATAATTTCAACAAGAATGTAGTGTAGATAGGTAGGTGATGTAGGGGGCGGGGGGTAGGGGAGGGCCCATAGTGATAATAGTGGAGTTCATTCATTGTAAGGTGGATTAGGTCCACTATATTATTAAATAATGCCCAATATGGAAGTTATATATATTAGTGTGAAAATAATAATTGTGAGACAAGGATTTCAGAAGGTTCCTTCTAGAAAGCCTTCTCTCACATTTATTACGTTCAAAATTATATATCTAACTACCATAGTGGACCTTATTTAATAATATAATAGACTTAGTCTACCTTACAATGAATGACCTCCACTATTATCACTATGTGATCTTCACCCCCCCCATTACCTCCCTATCTACACTACAACAAACCTATAATAAAATTTGGTGAGGCCAATGACACTAGAGATATCTATCATAGCATTTGGGGATAGATAGTCATGAATGGATTGGATATTTTCTAGTTCCTCCTTAAACCCATGTTCATCCATGTTTTATCTTAAGTATTTAATTTGATGCATGTTTAATGAGAATTTCTCTAGATTGGTGTATAGTTTGTGTTTTTGCACTGTGCTCGGGAGATCCTGGTTGTGTTGTAGATTTTTTTTCTAGGTATTGATGAATATGAGGATGTCATCCAAATATATGACAAAAAAAGAGTTTGTGAGTAGCTCCAATATATCATCCATCATCCTCATGAATGTCACTAGAGAATTAATCTATCCAGAAGGCATGACCAACCACTCAAAATGAACTTGTTTATATTTGAAGGTTGTTTTCCATACGTTGATTTGTTCTATTAGAAGTTGGTGGTAGTTGGACTTAAGATCAATATTACTAAGTAACTTTTCACCCTTAAGATGATCAAGAACATCATTAATCTTTGGGATCAAGTATCATTTCTTGACAATGATCTTGTTCAGGGATCTATAATCAATACAGAGTCTCCATGTCCCATCCTTCTTATGTACCGACAGAAATGGGCTCCCATAAGGAAAAGAGCTTGGTTGAATGTGTCCCTTACAAATGAGGTCATGAATATAATGTTTCAATTCCTCATTCTCCAAAAGGGAGTGCATGTATATTGGACCATTGGGTAAGGGCATAGTAGGTATCAAGTCAATGGAATGTTTGACCTGACATTGTAGAAGCACACCTATAGGTGAAGTGAAGATATATCTATATTATGCTACAATATTTTCCACTTTCTTCTTTGGTGTAAAGAGATCATGTGCAGAGGCTATGGAAATTGTAATGAAATTTTTGTTCACCTTCTAAATGGACAACGAAGAGGAAGAAATTTGGAGTCTGAGATATTAGCTTCCAACATGTTTTTGTGGAGATCAATGAAATTACAGTAGTCAAAACTACTTCTAGTACCGTATCCACCCAATAATTATTTTCTATTTTTATTTCATCTTTAATTATCCCCAATGATGGGTGGAATGTCCACTCTAAATGTTGGACATTTCAATATTTTATACATAGTTTATCTCCAAAAATCTCAATCAACATAATGCCTAACTGTGAAAACCTACACACTCAAATTCAATTGTTTTTCAGTGTGTCTTTATGTAACAAGAGCACTGGTACACTTTCAAATATATGGTTGATATATAATACTTGTCATGGGTATTCCGCTAGACGTTTCATCACAATAGATCTAGTAAAATTACTGAAATCTTTAATGTGAAGGTTAGTTTCCTTAGATCTAAGATTCTTAAGTTGTTGTTTTTTTCCTACTTAAATGTATGAAATAGATGAAATGAGAAAAATAGAGAACACAAATATTTACTGACATACCATCCACAAATAATATATATATATAACCTGGGAAACCCAATATGTGAGAAAACCCAGCTAGAAAGTGAGGTTTCTTTGTGCTATTTTCTTCAAATGAAAGTACAGAGAAAGAGGAACTCTCTATGAAGTTTCCTTTGACACTGTGATGTGTATGGATATCGTATAATATCTCCTTAGCTTATATTCTCACAAAAATACCACTCTCAGTTGCTATGCTCAACTACAAAACAAGATACAATGAAAAATAATGGAACATGTTATTCTCCAAGTGGCTTGATATTTAACATCGCCAAATAGCCATCTAGAGGTAGGGTTTTGACTTCATCAACCCTCAATTATGATAAGGTTTTGCACCTTCTAGAATATTCTTGAAATTCCATACATGGATATCTTGATTTGCATGAGTAATGGGGGTTCATGTGGAATCCACTTCTACCATCGTGGTCGACATGGTAAGTCGTTTTGTAGGAGGCATAAATTTTTCATACGATCTCTAATTGATATGATGTTTTCACCATTGGAAAGGTATATATGTGTACACTAATGTAAATAGGAACTAGCAAAAAGCTAGGAAAGTTTCTACCCCACAAAATGTTGTCTGATACCTCAAAATGGTTCTGAAAAGTTTCAAACGCCAATTTTCCAATCTAGGACCTACTATTAAAATGACCTTGCAAGTTGGTTCCAAAAATTGTTTCCACTCTAAAAGTATTGAGATAGATTATGAGTAATAGTGATCTAATATGGATCATACCTCCCCATTTGGGAAGGATTTTGGTCCCCAAAATATTTACTAAATGAGGTGGGAAATGTTTTCCTCTACCTTCTCCCTAGAGTACATCTTTGATTTTATTGGAAGTTGTCCTTTGAACTCAATATTCTAAAGTTCATCCTACCCATGTCTTGTAGTTCTACACTACCTCTACAAAATTGTGTCTTGTTCCAACTCTTCTTGAGCATTTGGTACTAAGTCCTCTATGGAAGGTAGAACCTTCTCCTCCTCCTGATCCAACATGGAAGGCTTGTAAATTTTGAGATTATCCACATTCACTACTAAGTAAATGCACATGTATGAGGGTATATTGATTATGTAGGTGCTATCTCCCACCTTCTACAATATCTCAATAGATCCATACGATATATTCTTGATCTTCTTACCAGGAACCCTATAGTATTTCCGTATTTAGTTGTATCCAAAATTTGTCTCCCACTTCGAATGAATTCTTTGTTTTTTGTTGATCATGTCTGGACTTGTATTTTTCCTATGAATTATTCAACATTTCTTGTACTTGAAAATGGATTTTCCTAATCTTCTCAAAAAACAATTCTACTCTCACTGCATATTCTATGATTTCCTTAGTCACTGCTCCATGTATTCCATATACAACATCCAATGGTGAAGGTGGAAAATATCCAAAGCAAGTTTCAGAAGGTTCCTTACTAGTAGAAGTGTAGATTGATCTATTATAAGAGTCTTATATGTAGATCATATTTTCATCCTAGATCTTTGGATTCTGTTGATTGCAACCCATCAAGAAATACACCAAAGTCTCATTGACTACTATTCTTTTCCCATCTATCTGTGGATGGAATATTGTACATATCTTCAACTTAGTGTCCATATTATCCCATAATTTAGTCCACAATGTACCGCTAAATATTGTATCCTTGTCTAAGATGATGCTCCTTGGTATCCCAAAGTGAACGCGGACTTATTCAAAGAAAATGTTTTTTGCTTCTTGTTTTTTGATGGTATTTTTATAAGGCATGAGAATGCACATCTTGTTGAACCTATCAACTATCAAAAATATATAGCATGTCCCTTTCTAGTTGTTGGCAGACCTCCCAAAAAATACAAGTAAATGATTTCCCAAAGATGACTGGTTACGACAAGGGATGGTATAGAACTTGCTACCTATTATTTGGCTTACAGGTATAACAAATTATACATACTCTAATATATCACTCTACATCTTCTTTCATTTTGTACAAGTACAAATACCTACATAATTTGGAAATTGTCTTCCCAAATCCAAAATGTATAGCAAACTTGGATGTGTAAGCCTCTTTGATAAGCCACAATTATTTACATTTCAGGACATAAATCATTTTGATCTTGTAGAGTAACCCATTTTGGAATTGATAGTTAGTCTTCCTGTCACCTTATTCTACATGAATGTTTTCTTATAGTATTGAAACATCTCCTTGAAGTCATCATATTTTGTTTATTCCTCTTTGTATGCCTCATAGGTAAAATTTTCCATGTGCATCAGAGTTCACAAAGCTATAATATTGGATGTCATTGGGCTTGAAATCATGTCTTCCAAAATGTTTGTCCTTCCCTTATTATACTGGATGACTAGATGAAATTGTTACAAAAACCCCATCCACTTGTAATGTATAGCTTGATTTAGCTTAATCTAGGCCTGCAAATACTATAGAGGATGGTGATATGTGTGGATGATGGTCTCCTTTCCCATTAGAGAGTGCTTCCAGTTCTTGAGATCTTGAATGATTTCATATATTTCCTTGTCTTAGGTAGGGTAGTTGAGAACTGCACCATGAAATATTTCATAATTATAGTAAACAATCCTTCCCCCTTCCATCAAAACCACTCCCATGGCATACCCATTTTCATGTGTCTCCACTTTGAAAGGATTTTTCAAGTTTGGTAATGTGAGAATTGGTTCTTTACTCATAATTATTTTCAGCTCATCGAAATCCCCGTGTTGATTCTTCCCCCACTTGAAAATCTTACCACTCATTATTATCATGTGGAGTGGTGCAAGTACTGTTGAAAATGAAGATATGAAATTATGCAAGTACTCTACTTCCCCCAAAAAACTTCTAAATTCATTGACATTTGTAGGAATTAGTCATTTCATGATGACCTCTATCTTTATGAGATCTATCTTATGCTCCCCTCCATCGATCACATACCCCAAATACACTAAGGATTGATTAGAAAACTCACATTTGTTGAGGTTTGCCAAATATTGGTACTTAATTATAGTCTCTAATACCTACATGAGATGTGAGATGTGCTCCTCCAAGGTAGCAATAAAAACCATTATATTATCCAAATAAAATAGAAAAAATGAATCTAGATATGGGTGTAGTACATCATTCATCAATATCATAAATGTAGTTGGTTCATTAAATAAACCGAATGGCATGGAAAACCATTCATACAAATGTTTCCTTTTCTTAAAGAAAATATTCTAGGTGTATTCTTCTTTGATGCATACCTAGTGGTATTCTGATTTGAGATCCAACTTGGTGAAATATTTTTCATGCTGCAACTGATCTAATAGATCATCGATCCTAGGAAGAGGATAGCAATTTTTTAGTGTAATCTTGTTCAATTCTATATAGTCGATACACATTTTCTTTTCTGATCCTTCTTTGGTACAATTATGATAGGTGACCCACAAGGTCAGGTTCTTGGTCGAATCACACCATGCTCCAACAATTGTTGAAACTACTTCTTCACTTCATTTTCTTCTATAACAAACTATATATACAATGCAACATATGGAAATGGGGAGTCTAGAAACAACTATATTATGTGCTCCACTTTCCTCTTGGGTGGTATCCCTCTAGGATAATGGAACACTCCTCTATATCACTGTATAAAATCCTCCAAATTATTTTTCTTCTTCTTAGTACACCCCTCTAGGGATGCATTTACTCTTATCAACTCATCCTGGGTTTTATTTTCTCTTAATAAAGGTAAAACATTACTACTTGAACTAATCAACTTCTTGTCTTAGTTAACACTTACCAATGAGCTATTTGACTTTCCTTTATGCAATTTGATGATTTAGGACCTCCCACCATTGATTAGTTTGTACTATTTGGATCTCCACATAAATATTACATCCCTCATATACATGTAGGGGCTTCCAAAAACTACTCCACATACGTCAAGGGGTACTAAGTCCAATTCCACTTCATCAATAAAATCAGTACTTACAACAAATTTAATTTTAAACTATTTTATTATTTTTATCTTTGCATCCTTGTTTACCCAATCCAATGGATAGAGGGTAGGTTTATCATGAGCCTCCGATCCAATATTTCTGACCAAATCCCATGCTATGAGACTATCCTATGAACCAAATTCAAATAGAGCGTCTACCTTCGTCTTCTTGACTTGGATCTTGATTTGGAGGAGTTTGGTCATACACTTCTCTTCTTGATGATTAATGATACATAGATTCACCTTCTTTTTCATGAATTTATAGAAAATATTCTCATCCACATCAAATATTCTTTCAACCTGATTACTTGAATCTATGGGTAGAAGATTATTTTTATTTTCTTCCTTATTATGGTTCTTTGAGTTCAACTCTAGATGTACTTTCTAACACTTTTCCTCGGTTTGACCATCAATATTGCAATAGTTGCAATGGCTACTGGGATCCTTGCACTGATGTTCAATGGTCACTGTCTTCTTATCCTTTCCCCCTTTCCACTTCTTAATCCCCTCTATGGAAGTGTCTTGATTCTCTTTCTTCATAGAACCGATTGGTTTCCCTTTGTATGGCTTATTTTTCCAAATAATGTCCTTGTACACATGTCTCATCCACTGTCCTTTGATTGAAAAGAATCACTTTATTTTGTATAAGAATATGTATACCCCCTAGATACTTGATAATTAAATATGGGTTCTTGGTAGAAATACCCATGATGATGATCATCTTTTTGAACTTAGTTGTATACGCTTCAACACTCTACCCTTGCTTCAACCTGAAGTAGTGTCACTTGATTCATTGGCCCTCCATATACTCGATAGGGTACAATTGAGACTTGATGAGGGTTTTTAAGTACTCACACCTAGTTACTAGAGGATGACCCTTGAACCTAAGTGTTTCCATATGGATTTCCCACCAAGTTAACACATGGACCTCTAACTTAAGTTTGGAAAATTATATCTTTTGTTCTTCATCTATATGTTGAAGATTGAAATAAAATTCTAGTTTCTACAACCAATGATTCAATTTTAATGCATCGATCTCACCTTCATATGGATTTATGTCCACTTTGCTTCCATATTGAATAAATATTATGAAGGGTTTATGGTACTGGAACTCAACTTCTATTTTTCAGGATGTTTCCTTAACTTATTTTTTCGGTCTTCATTATCACACAATTTCCCTTATAATCCGATCTCAAAGCTAGAGCTTCCAACCTCTCTAATTGATACAAAATTGCTTGATAGAGATTCCATGAGGAGGTACTTATTGTGAGATACTTTAGTGACTTGTTATCCAACCTCACAAATCTCTCCTTTGCTGGATCTTGATGGTTGTTATGAATAGACACATTGGCCATGGCTAGGGGTCTGTGAATTTATTTTAAAACCGATTCCTCGATCCCTACAAATTTTAAAAAATACCCGAAGAAAACCCACTCTGATACCAATATGATTTGTAAATTTCAATGGATATTCAACTAGACAATACATTACAAGATATCTAATAAAATTACTGAAAAAATGATTATGAAGGTTAGTTTCCTTAGATATCATGTATTATTCAGTTATTGGTTCTTTTTCTACTTAAATGTATGAAATATATTAAATGTGAAAAATAGAGAGAATAAATAATGACTAACACACCATCCAAAAATAAACACAAGATATGACCTGGTAAACCCAATACGAGAGAAAACCCAACTAGAAGGTGAGGTCACTTAGCTAAGTTTTCTTGAAATGTAATTAAAAAGAAAGAGGAAATTTGTGTGTAGTTTCCTTTGACATTGTACATAATACATCCTCCACTATTATGTTTAGAAAAATACCACTCTCAATTTTTATTCTTAGCTATGGAACAAGATACAATGAAAGATAATGGAACCCCTTATTCTCCTAGTGACTTGATGTTTAACATCATCTGATAACCATCTAGGGATAGGGTTTTTTATCTGGATTTTATGAGGGAATGAAATGAAATAAAAAAATATGATAGAAACAAAAAGATACAGTAATACACAATTTATATTAATGAATGAAATGTAGAAGAACTATAAATATATATTGAATTGAACTCGCTAGAATGGTGGTATCTTATTTCTAAGAAGAGATGTGATGGCTATGTGTATTCACAATAATATGTTTACAATGAAGCTCCAAAGTCCTTTTTAACATAAAGAATAAATGATAAAACCTTAAACATCCAAAACCCTAATCCTAGGAGATAAAACACCAAAAGCTGTGTGGGCCCTGATAAGGGTAGTTGATACATCAATTTTATAAGGGAATAAATTTTTCATATGATCTCCCTTTGGGGCACTTGATACCTCATCAAAAATATTTAATCATGAAGTACACATTCCAAATGTTCTAGTCAAGATAATTTGACTATCAATTGGGCTCTTCTAGGCCAAAAAAATGTTGTTTAGGGCCTTAAAATGACCCTAGAAGTTCAAGACCCTAAAAATGATAGAATAACTACCAAGGTCAAAAAATGTGTTTTGAGCTAGTGGAATAGGTTGTTGGCCACCAATATCCACGTACACCATTCCAACCCCCTTAGGACACAATGGTACCCATTGCATCAAATTCCCATGGAAAATGGGAAACCTTTTGTTGAATCTGAACCTTGGTTAGTCGCGTGCTTTGTTGAAAAAGTTTTCCTACTTGTACTTGGAATTAGCTTATTGAGGGATGTCATGAACCTACTGTTGGAGGGGTTGGATCCATTTAACCAATATAACTGCATGATTTACATTGGTATTAGTGTAGGAGGACTCTCTCCATGAACATGTAACAAAAAGAGCTATATCAGTGGGGGATAATGGTGGGAACACCAGGCACACCTAAAATGGGTTGTGGCCAATAGATCTATGAAGGAATGTTTTATAGATTGGATTAAATAGGTAGTGTGTAGGCACCCATGTAGGTGAATCAAGAATATATTTATGCTATTCTATAATCTTGTCAACTTGTTTTTGTTGGATAGAAAAGCCTTGGGCCAAGGCTGTAGTGGTTACAATTTCGTTCTATTAACCTTCTAAACGAATCGTGAAGAGGCTAAACTTTGTTGTATGAGATATCACTTTTTGGGACTTTTGTTTTTTCTATAGTAGTCAAAACTACTTCTAGTACCCTGTAATTATGACCCCCTAGAGTAATAATGACACTATAGGGTCGAGACTCATAAAAAAACATGACGTTTTCATAGATATAGTTGGTCTAAAAGAACATCACAAAATTCTAGTGGGGAAGCATCACACAATACCTCATCATTGAAGGGATTGATGCTGTAGGACATGTGGCACTGCTATCTAATGTGAAGATATCATCCCAGGTGAATTCACCCAATGTTGTGTGGTTGCGAGTGTGGTGTTGTTTACAAATCCAACTGCTTGATGACCTTTGTTGAGATTATGTTCTTTTGGTTTCCGCTATCAACAATGAAATGCACTGGGGTCCCCTTCACCCACATCTGTGAATGGAATATGCACTCCCTCTGCTTAGTCTCCTTTGGTTCTTTTGGTTGGAGTTTTGTGGTCGCGATGGTAGTAGTGGGTTTTGCATCAATGACCTATTTCCTTTTATTGTTTTCTAAATCTGAGTCTGAGTTAGGGTTCAACTCTTTTTCTTTGAGCTCAACCACTAATGAATATTTTGAGTGACATTCGTTGATTTTGTGCCAAGGTATTTTTTGGAAGTCACACCACTTTCAAGTGTTCCCATTCATCCTCTAGTTACCCTTATTTTCCTGTAGCTTGGAATGGTTTTCTTCAGATTGTTTTTTTTGTGCATTAAGGACACATTTACCGTACTTTGACTGTTGCAGATTTGTAGACCTAAACTACCTCTTATTATGCTGCTTAAATTTCAACTCGATTTTGAGAGCGTATCGATAAGTGGCTCCTAGTGACAAGATATCCAAAAACACCATATCTATTTGGATGTACCTATGTAGACCGCCATGGTATTTTAGAACCATATGTTGTTCGAGGTCTCTAATACCAATCTTGGTGCACAGGGTATGGAAGTAATTTGTGACCTTTGACATTTATTGGTCCATCTCTTGATGTAGTGAGTTCCATGTCATGTATTGGTCATCATAGTTTTCAATAGGGTGATATTGTTCCTTGATGACATCCATAAAAGAGTCCCAAGTGGGATCAACCCCAAATATTCAAAACTCCTTGTAGATTTTTCCTAGAGTAAGTCTCCCACCAATTTTGACATAAAGTATGGCCTTAAGGAGTGCAAAGGTGATATTTTCCTTATTGCAAAAATTGTGGACAAAGAAAAAACCTTCTAGTATATTTAAGCACTTTTGTAAAGCATCAACATCAATATGACATTTAGATATGAGAATATCAAAATTAACTTGTAATTTGAAGGGGGCGGCCCCTCGAAAGTGGTCACTTGACAAATATGCATCTATTTTTGTTAGAAGAAGTCAAAGGACTTGCGAAAAATTATCCATCATCTCGTTCCTCTGTTACGCGAGAGATTCCCCAAGAAACAACTTGATATGATCTCTTTTTCTGTCGTGTCTTTTTTTTTCCACCATGGGTGGCTACTTTGGTTGGCGAGATAGGTTTTTCTCAAGAAAAAGTAGCTTGAGACACAACTATCTATACCCTGAATTCGTCGAGGAAATGCACTAACAAATGACAAGGACCATACTAATTTGATACCACTGATCCATATTTTATGAGGGAAATGAACTTGCTATAGGGTTTCTTTACTTGTATATTCGACATTTGGTACCCATTGTAATGTCAGGAATTGTAAAGAAATGAAAAGGATCATATTGAACATTTCTATAGGATTTATTTAATTTTATATTTAGAGTTTGGTATCCATTGTAATTGGACCACTCATTACATTGGATCCCAAAACCTATCACTATCAATTTTCTTTAAAATAAACATTGTCATGGTTAGCAGTGTGCACCATATAGAAATATTGTTCTGGTGTGCATGTTCCCTTCAACATCACCACCAAGTTTAAAATGTAAATAACATTGTTTTTAATATCAAAATTTTCATGTTTTAAATTTGTTCACGAGTTCAATAGTGCACAATAAACGGTAATGAGGGACTGGTTCTTCTATTACTTTATAGAGAACTGTGTGAATACAAAAATTTATAAACAAAATGTTTTCAATTTCATAACAAAACGATAATCATATACCGATGCATATACATATGTTTACTGCACTCGTTCATTCTATTTTATTATACATATAGAAATATTATTTTGTAAAAAACAATTCATAATTTATATATCTGATGATTCCTAGTTTTTTTTTAAATAAAGTGATGCCTAGAATTTGAAGAAAAACAACTTAGTATAGTGAGCACGATGGTATCTCATCCCAACAAGAGAGCAAAGAAAGTTCTTTAAGTTTTTTTTTTAAATTAATATATTAGAATTATATGCAGGTTTAAATAATGATGTATATTGGATAAGGTGTGTCCTCTAGAGAAAAAACTTGAAGAAACTCAATAAGATTGTTCACAATTCGAGTGCAAAAGAGAATAGAATATTTATGAAAATGTTTCAAAGAGAGGAATTGGGTGAATCAAAAGGTAATCAACATGAATTTTTCATTTGTATTTTTACTAAAAATGAATTACTTAACATTAATCGTTGACATGTTTTAAACACTCCATTTCACATTTTTTTAATGTTACACGGGGATAGATAGAGAGGGAATGAAATGTCGTCCTAAGTAGATAAACAATATGAAAGATGTAAATGATGATGACTTGGTGCTCAGTTCATCTAGAGTGACGTTGAAAGTTAATGAGAGGAGGAATTGATTTTAAAAAACTATGAGGGATATAGTAGAAAGAACATATAGACCTACTTTCCACTTACAATACAAAAATAAACCCAATGACTCCAAGAATCATATTATATATAAACAATAGGAATAATTTTGAGAGAAATAGTCAATGAGACCCATGATACTTGCAATAGAAAAAACATGCAATAACAAAAAATTATCATTTAAAAAGTATTATTACTAAACATGTTTTTTATAATATGTCCCAAATATTACCAAATTAATTTATTTTTTTATATTTACTTTCATGTTGATTTTAAAAAATCATTGTTGTATTTTAGTTTTGAAGAAGATTATACAAATTCTAAGCGATAAACAAAGAAACACATATTGGTGGGTATGTCCAACAAAGTGTGCAAGGATATGGTAAAATAAATGAAGACAATTTCATCACTAGAGGATCCATCCGAACAACAACGTGCATGGGTTATGTAATCATTCATCTATTCATTTATGTATATCAAATATAATTATCGCATGAAACACTAATTTTCAATTGTTTTTTGGAAAAAAAAAGGAAAAAATATGGAACCCATTACGCACATAAGATAAGATGATGAAGAATAAAAAAGTTGATTGCAAAGTTTATGAGTGCGTACATTTTCGATGTTACTTAAAATTGCATATTTGTTGTGATATTTATGTTTAAATAATTAATTTACACTCATCCATGGATGTCTTCTAATAGGTGCTACCATACAAAGAAGATCAAATCAAAGAATTTATCGGAATTGGATTGAGTATGGGATGTGAGTATATGTTGAAGTCTCAAGGTTTAATTTAACAATTTTGAAGTAGCTATGTTGTTTAACTTCCCTCTTTTTATAATCAATGGGACAACAAGAAACATGTCTATTAATTATATTGATATTTCTTTGTCACAGTGTATTAAACATGGAAGAAACAAAGTATACAGTGCAACCAACAAACAATATTTACAGAGACAACATGCAACCACACTTCAAAATAAATTGTATTTTTTATGAAACACTCATTTCTATGGTACATTTTTTTATTTACACAATAATGTGTATTATTCTATATAAATATAGATATATTTATTACACTTTATTTATATGTTTGTAGATGGAACATGAAGAGGTGAAACATCAAAATAAATCTAATTAAGAAAAAATTAGGTTAAATAACCAAAGTACAACATCGCCTACAAGTGATGAAGAAATTGTTGAAGTTTTACTTATACAACTAGCAATTACGGTTCTTCTTTATTATTACAATCATTTAGGACATTAGTTGTAAAATAGGATCACAAAGAGAGACAATCACATAAACAATAGAGACACATAGATTATCCCACGAAACCCTCATGGGGAAGAAAACCTAGCAAAAGTTCCTCAATATAGATATACCAAAGACCGAACATAAGATCCTCCTCTACTCCTTCACTAGGAAGAGTAGCGGACCACTTTAACAAGAGATAGACCAAAACCCTCCTTGACGTCACCCCCAGTTGCGACAACTTCTCCTCCAAGACTTGCACATTGTAGAGCTAATTGGTGAGTGTCCAAATGAGTCATTGGTCTCTCTTATAAATAGTGATTTGGCCAGCCCATAATTAGGTCTAGGCCGACTTGTCATTTTATCCTCTTAATTTACAATTAATTTTCAAGACACAATAGGGACGGATTTTACCAAGGAACAATAGGGATTAATTAAATATAATATAATAATATTATTCAACTCTCTCTCAAGCAGAATATTCTTCAAAGTTACAATATTTCAACAGAATTATATTGATGAATAACAATCAATATAATGGAATGTTACTGCAAGTTGTATGTTTTGGAATATTTTCCTGTCAAAATAAGAGGTTTTGTTTAATGTACTCAACATATTGTCCTAATTGCATGAGGTCATGTTACCAATAAGTGTTAAAATTTTATTTTAGATGTTTACATTTTCTCATTTTGTATGACAATGGTCTCTTATTCATATATAATAAAAATGATTTTTTTATTTTATTACATTGTTTAATGTTGTAAAATCTTGTGTTACTAATTAATTAGTATATGGATTATTTACATTCTTACACATAACAAGGTGTAATCCATTAGATAATGCATTAATGTAATAATTATATCACAAGACAGTAAAAAAAAATAGAAAAATCAATATTATTATAAAAAATATTTAATTTTGAGATGTTTAATTGAAAATTTGTAAAAAAAAACGAAAATGTAAAGGAGGTTTTTTATGTGAGGTTACAAGTTCGAAACCTCCACCTTATATTGTGTGTTGCATAGTGGTAATCATAGCACAACACGAGGTTATAGTGGTAGCATCCGGAATTGACCCTGTGTCATGCGAGTACGAGCCTGACCTAGTTGTCGATTCTAAGAGACATATAAAAAAAAAATTGAAAATTTGTAAATAAATAAATAAATTAAGATATGTTGATTTAGGTTTGGGTGGTGAGAAATTTGTTCAGAATTTGTTGGAAGAACCACAGTGTTATTGACAGCTTGTCGTCGACCTTTTGGATCCATAACAGGATCCATCTTCAGGACAAAAAAGCCTAAGGAATAATAGTAAGAGAGGAGCCTTTAATAAATAGTGATGAGGCGGGTGAAAAAAATACGGTCGGCTAAGTGAAACCCTCGTTTTTAGGAGGATTTTTCTCAAAAGATAATAAATAGTGGTTTAATTAAGTTTTTATATGTTAAATGTAGGTTAGAATTTAGGGTTGACCAGAAGGTGTTAGTATTAAAAATATTAATTTTATGTTGATTAAAAGCTAAATTAAGGTTAAATTAAGAAGGTAAACCCTAGTTTTGAGGAAGTTCATATAATCTTAAGTTAATTTGACTAAGCAATGTTAGTTTTATAAATATTAATGTTATGTTAATTATAGGTTAAAATAATGAGGTAAACCCTAGGTTTGAGGAAGTTAGTGTTATTAATATTAATCTTAAGTTAGTTTGACTAATTATAGGTTAATTTTAGGTTCATATTATTAATATTAAATTATTTTATGTTCAAAAAGGCTAAATTTAGGGTTAACTATATGGTATGTGGTGTTAATCATATTAATATTAATAAATGTTAATTATAGGTTAAAATAAGGTTGATAAAATAGGCTAAATTTAGGTTCATATTATTAATACTAAATTATTTTATGTTCAAAAAGGCTAGATTTAGGGTTAACTATAAGGTAAATGGTGTTAATCATATTAGTATTAATATAGGTTAATTGTAGGTTAAATTAAGGTTAATAAAAGGGTGGCATTAATACTATTATTAATATTAGTCTTCTTGTTAATTATAGGTTTTATTAATATCATATCAGTGGTAGAAAATTATACGTAGGAATCACTTAAGTTGGTCTTAGAAATAGTTTAATATCGATAACAAATTACTGTGGTTCTTCCCACAAATTCTGAACAAATTAAGATATATGAATATGAGTGTATTGTATTATTTTAAACTCACTAAAATGTGCATGCCATAAAATACACAACATTGTACTTTTATGAATAATAAGCATTGTTCTTGTTAATTACATTGAAACACTAGTGCACAAAATTGTGAAAATCCATTGTTACTCTAAATGAGGTATAACATACGATTATAATTATAGTTTCAAAATGTTATGGTGTGTATGAATACAATAAGCACTCGTTCTTTACATATATTATATCCGGATCTAAGTATAATATATGCGTTTATGCTTTACAAATAATATACATACTAGTGCTTAGTAATAAAGAATGACATCTATATTTCACCTCAAATCTTCATAATTTCACTTCCTTCTCGTGCACATGGTAATATAAGCACTAATGCTTACAAATTATACGAGCACCGGTCTGTGATAAAAGAAAATAGGGATATCTAGTGCAAAATGTTTATATGAGCACTGGTGCTACATATAACAAAAAATGATAAAACTGAGGTGTAATAGTTATACAAGCGTGAGTGTTGCTTATAACCAAAAAAAAAAGACAAATGTAATAATTATACAATCACAAATGTTGTGAATAACAAAAAGGATGTAACCAATGTTTGATAATTATATTAGCACCCATGCCTTTTATGCTTATGAATTCACTAGTGCATGTTAGGTTGACACACATCAATGCTTCTTACCAATACAAGAATAAATAAAAAACCTCCACTAAAACTTCCACCCATCTAATTCTTTTTATTTATGTAGAACATCTGTTAAAACCTTCACTATAAATAACAAATGTTGTAGTAGAGGTTTTGTTGAAATTTTTTCCCAATCTTATGACACTAAAAACTTGTGTATAAACCTCTACTACAAGGTGTTCTCCTTGTAGTGATTATAGGTTAATGAATTGTCAATCAATGACTTATAATGTAAAGTAGAATTGAATTATTATGTAAAGTAGGATTCAATGATTTTGTGGAATCACTCATAGAAGTTGACTTATATTGCCCAAAAAAGACTATTTTGCAAGGAAAATAGAGTTTTATTTGAGAATCGAATTAAAATGATAAAAAAAATAAAAAAATCTAAACATTATTTTTTTGGTGTTGATAGGTTTGTGGATTTAATGATTAGGGGCTAATGAGTTAGTACTTAATCATTAAGGGGATAGTGAGTTAGATAGCAAGTTGATGGTGTCAATGGGCTAATGAGTTAGTACTTAAATATTAAGGGGATAGTGAGTTAGATAGCTAGTTGATGGTGTCAATGGGCTTGTTGTTAGGGGTAAGGGATAAGTGGAATAATAGGTTATTAGTTAAAGTTTACAAGGCTAATGAATTTTAGGCTAAGGGTTAAGTGATAGGTTTATAGTTTAGATGATTATTCATGAGTTAGTGTTTAGTGCCTTAGGACTTAGTGAATTGGTACTTAATTAGGAGTTTAAGAGTAGTTAAGGAATATGATTACTTGTTACTTTATTAATAAATTAAAGGTTTATTGGTTAACGAGTATATTAAGGCTAAGGGTTAAGTGATAGGTTTATAGTTTAGAGGACTATTCATGAGTTAGTGTTAAGTGCCTTAGGACATAGTGATTTGGTACTTAATTAGGAGTTTAGGACTTAGTGATTTGGTACTTAATTAGGAGTTTAAAAGTAGTTAAGGAATAGGATTACTTGTTACTTTATTAATACATTAAAGGTTTATTGGTTAACGCGTATATTAGGTTTAGAAAACATTATGGAATGACCAAATCAATGATTATTTATAAGTTACGTTATGATTGGAGAAATATTTTTTTTTTAAATAAAATGGGTTTTTATTTACATATTAAAATAACATATAATCATTAAAATTGAAAAATATGGTCAAAATATATTAATTTTAAAAAATATCATTTAAATAAAAAGAAAACACTTAAAAAGATATATAGTAACCGTTAAATTAGGGTTTTCCCTCGTTTTTTTTGCCATCGGAATCCATATGTATAAAGAATTTCACCCCAAAAAGCACCATTTTTGCCGCACGTTTTTTTAACAGTTTCGACAACAATCTAGTGAGAGCTCAGAGTTTCGCCTCAGAAATTCGAGTTTCTTTGGCAGGTCACAGTCGTTAAAAGAATCCAAAACCTCTTGGGGCGATTGCAAATTCGGCTTTCCTTACTTGAATTCATGTGCTTTGCTTCCATCGATTACTTGGTGTTGGGTGCCAATGACACTTGATGTCTTTTATTATCTGCTGCCTGTTCGCTCATTTACTATCGGCCGTTTGATAATCTGATATTTGCTACATTGACTGCCCGTTGCCCGTGTTCACACATTTTCTCACATGCTCGCTAATTATTATAACAATGCTCAAAGAAGCAAGAACGGCGACCGACAAAGTTCCTCCCTTTGATTTCTACCAAGGGCATGTGGTGCTGGTTCGATACAGATGTCGTCTACAACAATTCGAATAGTTGTTTATCCATAATTGTAGGAGAAGGCATATAATCGAGCGAGCACCATATGCAAGGTAAATCCAATATTACAAGGACTGTTCCTATATTAGTTTTATGGCGGCTATATGTATATATAAGAATCACAATTTAGCAGACACAATAAAATCATTGGCCAGCGTAGAAAGGCATTCAGATGTAACGTTGATAGAATCGTCAATGGTATGAAGATCACTCATCATGAAATAATGAATACGATATCTTGAAGGTTGACCTAAAAAAAGGTGCTGGAAGGGATTAATCCTTATATGTATGCTAACTTGGAGTATTAGGTTAGAAATTAAAATTAAAATAATAATAATAGTAATTATTATTATTATTATATTTTTTTAAAATATATTATAAATCTTTTTTTTTAATTATTATTCATTGATTTCTAAGCCACACTGCAATCAAACAAAAAAAGATTTCTAAGCCAAAATGTAATCAAACAAAATATGACAAATCACAAGCCAATAAAGAGAATCTCCTCATGATTTTTTAAATGGAACAAAATTAATAGCAGAGATGAATGTCAGGAATCTGCATAGTTGTACAAACAAGCCAATAAAGAGAATCTCCTCATGATTTTTTAAATGGAACAAAATTAATAGCAGAGATGAATGTCAGGAACCTGCATAGTTGTACAAAATATGTGCATAATGATGAACATAATTAGTTTATAATAGGTATAATGTATATATAATTGTCAATAGTTCAAGAAATCACTTAATAGATCATAAAAGTATGCTCCGATTTTATTTTGGTAAGTTTTTATGAATATGTAAATCTAATTTTAAGATTGATTGATGTTTGGTTAGTTTGTCTATATCTATATAGATATAAAGTTGTATATAATGTAAGTTATTTAAAAAAGTAGTGCATACTTCATTTAAGATTAAGAAATTTGGTTATACATAAGTATGAAGGAGATATTTTATTCTTTTACTGTTTAATATAGAGTTGGCAAGTGACATTTAAAAATAATATTAATAATAAAAAACTTTTCAATATTTTAATATCCATTTTAAGTAAAACAATTATATATTAACTTTATATATAAAAAAAAGAAAAAGTAGTTGAAACTAAAAAAAATCTTATTTCTTTAATAAGCACTTTCTACTTCCCAAAATATGAGGGAGATGTTTAAAATATTTTTATGTTCAACTCTATATATATATAATAATTGAAAATTGATAAGTGGAATTATTATTTTTTTAAATATCTATCTTAATTAAAATAATTGTATATTAACTTTATATAGAGAGTAATTCAAGCAAATATTTGTAACAAGTAAATATTTCAATAATATATATATATATATATATTTTTGGATCTATTAAGTTTCAAGAAGAAACAAATTTTTATAAAATATTTCTTCAAATTTCTTATTTTGAAAAAAATTGTATCTCAATAAATTTGATCCCTCTCTTTATCGATAATAAATTTGAAATTAAAATTACTCTAACATGATTTTTAAGAACAAATCAAAATCTAAAAGTTTGAATTTTCCATAATTCTTTTGGGGATCGAGTAAAAGTCATGGACAATGGAATTTTACTGTATAATATACATAAGTACTTTTTAATGTATAATATACATATGTATGTGCACCCATATTAGTGTATAATATACATATGTATTTATTTTATTTTATATTATATTTTGAGTATATGAAGAATATGATATCTTGTTCCAATAAAATGTAAAATATAATTTATAATTTAAGGAGTAAAAATAAAAAATTTAATACTTTAATTTATAATTAAAAAAATAAAAACAAAAAATATAATACACAAATAAGGTTAAGATAACTTTTTTTTTGGGTTAATATCTTTTTTTTTTATTCTTATAATTTTTTCCATATTAAAAAAACATGAAATGTATGTATATAGAAATAACTAAATCATAACCAATAATCTCAAATAAGTGAAATCAACCAAGTACTAAATATGAGAAAGCTTTTATCAATTTAAAAGAAGCAATTTTATTTAGCTTCAACCGATTTTCAAACATTATGTGCATGTCCACAACTAAAAAACATAAATGTGTTGAACGTGCACAAAATAGATCTAGCTAGAAAATACCACACACATTTGGAGAGAGAATTTGAGAAAGAAGAAGCAAGAGAGAAAGATTGGAAGAATTCTCATTAACCATATTCCACACTCAAATAATGAATTATTTACAATAGATATATGATACATGAGTCTCTCATGCAGTTACAAGAGTGAATTGTCAGCTAGTCTGACTTAACTAGTCTAGCAGTCTTTAGTTAATTCATTGAAACAGAGTTAATTGAGGAGGAGATTAGGGAATCATGAGTAATGCGTTAGTCTAGTGATGATCCCAAGGAAGATGGGAATTAGTTGGTGATTATCCCAATGCTACATGGTGATAATCCCAATGTAGAATCTACACTCTACTCAACTAATCAAACTGAAGTGAAAACTGAAGAGAATATTCTCCCTAAACTTTAGGGGACTGGATAATGACTAATAAACATAGGGAAAACCTTAGGAAAAATAAATCCTAGGTGTGTGTGAAGTACTTTAACACCCCCCTTGAACATCACTATGGTGAAAATAAAGAATGGATCATGCCAACGAGGCCATGTTAGGTACCCAAATACAAAAGAAATAACTAAATCATAACCAATAATCTCAAACAAGTGAAATCAACCAAGTACTAAATATGAGAAAGCGTTTATCAATTAAAAAAAATAAATTTTATTTAGCTCCAACCGATTTTCAAACATTATGTGCGTGTCCACAACTAAAAAATGTAAATGTGTTGAACCTGAACAAAATAGATCTAGCTAGAAAATACCACACACATTTGGAGAGAGAATTTGAGAAAGAAGAAGCAAGAGAGAAAGATTGGAAGAATTATCATTAACCGCATTACACACTCAAATAATGAATTATTTACAATAGATATATGATACATGAGTCTCTCATGCAGTTACAAGAGTGAATTGTCAGCTAGTCTGACTTAACTAGTCTAGCAATCTTTAGTTAATTCATTGAAATAGAGTTAAGTGAGGAGGAGATTAGGGAATCATGAGTAATGCATTAGTGTGGTGATGATCCCAAGGAAGATGGGCATTAGATAGTGATGATCCCAATGCTACATGGTGATAATCCCAATGTAGAATCTACACTCCACTCAACTAATCAAACTGAAGTGAAAACTGAAGAGAATATTCTCCCTAAACTTTAGGAGACTGGATAATGACTAATAAACATAGGGAAAACCTTAGGAAAAATAAATCCTAGGTGTGTGTGAAGTACTTCAACACCCCCCGTGAACATCACTATGGTTAAAATAAAGAATGGGTCATGCCAATGAGGCCATGTTAGGTACCCAAATACAAAAGAAATAACTAAATCATAACTAATAATCTCAAACAAGTGAAATCAACCAAGTACTAAATATGACAAAGTGTTTATCAATTTAAAAAAATAAATTTTATTTAGCTCCAACCGATTTTCAAACATTATGTACGTGTCCACAACTAAAAAATGTAAATGTGTTGAACCTGAAAAAAATAGATCTAGCTAGAAAATACCACACACATTTGGAGAGAGAATTTGAGAAAGAAGAAGCAAGAGAGAAAGATTGGAAGAATTATCATTAACTGCATTACACACTCAAATAATGAATTATTTACAATAGATATATGATACATGAGTCTCTCATGCAGTTACAAGAGTGAATTGTCAGCTATTCTGACTTAACTAGTCTAGCAATCTTTAGTTAATTTACTGAAATAGAGTTAAGTGAGGAGGAGATTAGGGAATCATGAGTAATGCATAAGTCCAGTGATGATCCCAAGGAAGATGGGCATTAGCTGGTGATGATCCCAATGCTACATGGTGATAATCCCAATGTAGAATCTACACTCCACTCAACTAATCAAACTGAAGTGAAAACTGAAGAGAATATTCTCCCTAAACTTTAGGAGACTGGATAATGACTAATAAACATAGGGAAAACCTTAGGAAAAATAAATCCTAGGTGTGTGTGAAGTACTTCAACACCCCCCGTGAACATCACTATGGTGAAAATAAAGAATTGGTCATGCCAATGAGGCCATGTTAGGTACCCAAATACAAAAGAAATAACTAAATCATAACCAATAATCTCAAACAAGTGAAATCAACCAAGTACTAAATATGACAAAGTGTTTATCAATTTTAAAAAATAAAATTTATTTAGCTCCAACCGATTTTCAAACATTATGTGCGTGTCCACAACTAAAAAATGTAAATGTGTTGAACCTGAACAAAATAGATCTAGCTAGAAAATACCACACACATTTGGAGAGAGAATTTGAGAAAGAAGAAGCAAGGGAGAAATATTGGAAGAATTATCATTAACTGCATTACACACTCAAATAATGAATTATTTACAATAGATATATGATACATGAGTCTCTCATGCAGTTACAAGAGTGAATTGTCAGCTAGTCTGACTTAACTAGTCTAGCAATCTTTAGTTAATTCACTGAAATAGAGTTAAGTGAGGAGGAGATTAGGGAATCATGAGTAATGCATTAGTCCAGTGATGATCCCAAGGAATATGGGCATTAGCTGGTGATGATCCCAATGCTACATGGTGATAATCCCAATGTAGAATCTACACTCCACTCAACTAATCAAACTGAAGTGAAAACTGAAGAGAATATTCTCCCTAAACTTTAGGAGACTGGATAATGTCTAATAAACATAGGGAAAACCTTAGGAAAAATAAATCCTAGGTGTATCTGAAGTACTTCAACACCCCCCGTGAACATTACTATGGTGAACATAAATAATGGGTCATGCCAACGAGGCCATGTTAGGTACCCAAATACAAAAGATACACTAAAACAAATGAGGAAAGAGAGAAACCTC
>SNQJ01S0001039.1:169201-216709 GCA_010110895.2 Picea sitchensis
AAGAAGGAACAAAAAACAAAAAACAGTTGCTAAGCAACCTTGTCCTTCACTACAAGAAGACCTCACAACTTTGCAAGTTTGTGCTCGTTGAAAATTTTGTTGAAGGTGTGGATGTTTTCACGGATTTGATGAAGTAGATGAACCATTTATATTTCCACACATATCCACTTTCTCTTCTTTTAATGAATAATATCCAAATAAAGTTTGGATGAAACTTTCAAAACTGTTCAGTCGTTTCTGGAAAAACGCTAAAATTTTGTTGATTTTAAAATGATCATAACTTTATTTCCTAGGCTCTGTTTCGATCGATGTTTTTTTTGAAATTGTATAGTTTCCCAATAGGAATTCAAATATCCAATTTTTTATGCACATGTTGCTCAGAAAATATCATAATTGAGTCTAATTTGCACGACTCCCTTTTTGTCTCTTGAGATGCATGCATTGTGCATGGAAAAGTGTTTGCATGTAACCCCTGAGATACATGTCATATATCTTCTACATGAAATTCAGAAAAAAAATCTAACATGGAGTAGACATCATCTTCAATTAATGTAATACAAATTTGTGCGAATACTTGTGTACAAGACTCTTTAGAATAAAATGTTTGATCTTCTGATGGCTTCTCTTCTGGATCTATCTGTTCAACCTCCAGCATGAAATATTCAAAATCTTATTTATTCCCGAATAGAATCTCCAATCTGGTCCATAATTCATTTGGAATTAATTCTTTTCAAAAATCATATACTTGGTGGAGAATTTATGGAGAAATAGACAAGCAAATAAATCCTATGGCCATATCTTGTCTATTGAGAAAGTCATTTTTATCATCGCCAGAATTAGGCTATACTTCTATTGGATTATTTATTTGGTACAAATCTATGCATCTGAGTTGAGTAGAATTTTTGGCTTCCATTCCAAATAGTTCTGAGGCGTGAGAAGTATTGCCGATGAATAATCTATCTTTCTATGTTCTTTAATCTTCAGTACCTGCAAAAATAATTTTGTGTAACTTTTGCTTAGTAGTTTGTCATCTCTGATACCATGTAAATTTGTTGAACCTACACAAAATAGAAATAGATAGAAAATAACACACACATTTGCAGTGAGAAATTTAGAATGAAGAAATGGGAGAGAAAGAATGGAAGAATTCTCATTAATTGTATTCCACGCTGAAAGAGTGAATAATTTACAATATATATAGGATAAATGAGTAACTAATGTGCCATAATGGTGGTCTAGAGTGATCTATACACATACCAATAGTTACGGGAGTAAACTGCCACCCAATCTAGTCTCTCAGGCAGTTACGGGAGTAAACTTCTACCTAGTGTGAGTTAACTAGTCTATTAATCTTCAGTTAACTAAATGAAAAATAGTGAAGTGAGGAGAAGATCAGTAAATCATGAGAAATGCACCAGTCTGGTGATGATCCCAAGGACAATGAGAATTAGTTGGTGATGATCCCAATGATGCATGGTGATAATCCTAATATAGCATATAGACTCCATTAAATTGATGAAACTGAAGTGAAAACTAAAGAGAATATTCTCTTAAAGGAATATTCTCCCTAAAATTTAGGAGACTGGATAATGACTAATAAACATAGGGAAAACTTTAGGAAAAATAAATCCTATGTGTGTGTGAAGTACTCCAACAAAAAAATAGTGGTAATAGTTAAATATATCGAATGTACCAAAACTTGAGATAACATAAAAGGACATATTGCATGGACTCAAGATAACTAATTTTTTGTATAGAGCATTAAAACTATGTATATCCCAACCATGGGTGGTAGCTTTAGTGTATTGATTTGTCTTTTAACATATTTCTTTTTTGTTTTAAATTTATAGTGGAAGCCATAGACCCAGGTTCTCTTGGTTTGGTTTCTTTACTTAAACAAGGATGGTGCATTTAAGTAGGGGAATGCATGGAATGTTGGAATAGAGTCACGAATATATTAAGAAACATGAGTATATAAAAAATTTCTTTAATTTAAAACCATAGAAGCTCTCCCAGAAATAGCGTAACGACCCACCCGTTACCACAACAAAAGCAAGATACAACAGGTAATTTTTTTTTTTGCGTTAGGAAATATACATCACAATTAATAACAACATCATTGACACATCATCCAGTATATTAATGAAACAATAATAACACAATATCAATAATTCACGACATAAATCCAACACATTATTTCCATGAATAATGATATGCATATCGACACATTAACAAAAATAAATAGAAGCCAATAATCATTGCATTCATACAATTAAATTGTGACACATAACAATATGAATCAAAAGAGTTCAACTCCTCGCATTAGGATAATCATCATATAGCACCATGATAACATAAGATAACATAATGCTAACTTAAGTATCATAAAGATAATCATAAAATGACATAAGATACTACCCGCCCAACCTACCCTGTAAGGTTATGATCTCCACGACACATAAGAAACTCTCAAGCCTAGGTTCCAATTGATTTTAGTCATTTAAGGTCTCAAGGTTGGTGAATGTTTTGAGGAACAAGGAGGTGTCTACATCTCATTAACACAATCAAGAACAAACTAACTATGCTAAATCAATAACATCAACGATAACCAATTTCATCAATCCATCAATCCTAAACCACAATTATACATGGTGTGCGAGTAATCATTCACATGACACATCATAGACCATATTAAATCCAAGGCGGAAAAGCACTATCAGTTAAATTTGAGGTGCAAATCCCAACTTCAAAACTCCATTATCCGTCATAATAAAATATTCATCTCACTCTAAAAGAATATTATCTAAAACCATACAATGCATTATAATTCAAAGTGCACATGGAGCTTAAATCCTCAACTAGTCATACATCACACCATCAAACTGCACGTGAGCATTCTATTCAATTAATCCAACATTTACACATCAATGATTCAACACACAAGAGACTTTGATTATACTTCACAAGGAGAAAGAGAATACCATTAAGAACCAATCCTACTTCAATAATATTAAATGAACAATAGTAAAAAATTTATAATCCAATCAGGAAACATCAATAATCAAGGCACAATAGAAAACTAGTCACTAATCCATTTGGAAATAAAAATTTAATGGTGCACGTAATAAGTGTTAAATCAACATACATTAAAATATAAATTATTTCACGCAAGATATCTAATGTCTACAACAAGCACCCATTTCAATGTAATTTATTGCATGAAAGAAGTGTGAGGTACACAAAATCATTTACTTACATTATATATTTACACGTGTGAGAAATCTAACTTCTAATTAATCTCATCATCTATATGATTGTGCAAGGAAATCTAAACCATAAAATAAACATACATCATATTAAGTTTAGGCACAAGAGTAGCATCCATTTAACTTAGGGCACAAGGATATCTACTCCTTTGAATGATTATGCGTCAACTCAATTAATGGCGGAAGAGTAAACTACACACATGAATATTCACACCTAGCTATATATATCATGGCACAAGTAAACTAATGACTAAATATTTTATGCGTCCATAGTATTTTTAAGGTGCTGTGAGACAACAATTACAATACCAGTAAAGAAGAGCATAATAACATTAAAATACTTTGAATATAGCATCAATGAATTTATCATTAAAAAGGAGCTTATAGCGTTAAGACTCTGAATAAAAAATCGATAAATTTAGCATTAAAGAGGAGTTTATAGCATTAAGACTTTGAATAAAACATCAATGAATTTAGCATTAAAAAGGAGTTTATAGCATTAAGACTCTTAATAAAGCATCAATGAATTTAGCATTAAAAATGAGTTTATAACATTAAGATTTTGAATGTAAAACATCAATGAATTTATCATTAAAAAGGAGTTTATAGCATTAAGACTATGAATAAAGCTTCAATGAATTTAGCATTAAAAGGGAGTTTATAACATTAAGACTTTGAATGTAAAGCATCAATGAATTTAACATTAAAAAGGAGTTTATAGCATTAATACTTTGAATGTAAAATGTTAAGTCGAATTTTAATCCATAATAATGATACATGTAATTCAACCTTCTTATTAAGTAACTATGTTAGCACTCTGTAAATTTTGTCCGGTTGATAGACAAATGATAGATGTAACTATTTCAACCTACTTTAGTGCTGGGCACTAGCGTTCTCTACTCACAGAGGGATCTCTCATGTCACTTGATATTTCTTTGCCAATCAATGGCTAGATTTAGTTTGTTCGATGGTTTTTATAAAGTTGTTGGCAAGGAAGGGGAGGGACACTGAGGGCTATGGAGTCAAAATTATGAAAATTAATGAAAACAATGACTCGCCAATAGAACTCTCCATAGTATAAAGGCTAAATGAGGCAATGAATCTGAGCTATAAATTGAGTTTAAGCGAAGTCTAGGAAGAAAGAGAAAACAAATAACTACATCAGAGCATTACTGAAATGAATTCTGAATTAGTTAAGAAGAAACATACACAGCTTAAATTGCTTAAGCCGAGAGAATCATAAGATGAATTATGGGCCTTTAAATCTCAAATTTAAATAGAAGAAAATGTAAATGGAAATAAATAAAACAGGAAATACATACAATGAAAGGAGACAAAACTCATATCACCACCATTAGAATATTTTCATAGATACTTCAAAAGCTTCTGCATATGTATTCACTTAAGCTCTAAAAAATTACAATAGAGTTCAGAAACAACAAAAGGATGCCCTTGCACTTCTCCAACATTAATTCGTTCAAAACTTCTATTACTTATACAATTAGATTACAATGGCTGAAAATGAGGTGTTTGAGTTTCTAAAACTGACTACAATAATTACAAGCCAATGATTTCGGTAGGCAAACCGATTTACAATGATTAAGAAAAAAATGTTCCACAAACTAAGGGAGGATTTATTTGACTACTCATATTCCTCTTTGCCATCTGTCTTGCTTCGATATCCTGTCGAATCCGCCAATCTGGTGACATCTGGAGGCTATTTACTGGTCCCTAGAAAACTCCATTTCATCCTCCCTATCCGCACGATCTCCTTCCACTGTGATTCATAAGAAAACTCGTAATCCATCATTTATTTTATCATAATATCCAACTCGATGCAAGTATCATAAGTCATAGTCAAAAACCCTATTTTTACTGTCTTAAACTGATTTAAAATCTCAAAGTCTGTGGTCAAATATTCCACCAAACTTGGTGTCTTCAGGTTCTCCTCCAGAGCTTCAAATTTGGAATGATCCAATCTTCACTGAGTGAGGAAAGAATTATATTCCTATTGATTGTATAATTTTCCTTTGACATCGCAAAATGGTGGGAGGCCCTTGATAAACAATTTTTCAAATGTATCCTTAAAGTCTTGTATACTATGCTTCATCTCTACAGATTTGGTTTGAATTGACTTGAGAAAATTGTGCTTAGTGATGATCCTCCTGGCCCAAATGATCAGTGTAGTCCTGGATTTTACCCCAATGGTATGAAGATCGGTAGAGGGAATGAAATTCAATAGATTTTTAGCGTTCTCGACTCATTCTGAGGAATTTTTCGCCAGTGTCACATTTACAACAGTACACCTTCTTTAGGCAGTGATAGCCATGTTGTATTTGTAATTTATAAAATTCAAGTACACTCTGAACTTAGCAACCTCAACAACAATTTCATCCCAGATTACATGTTTATCTCCTTGTAGAATAAATTTACCTTTCAACCTTGTCTTCAACTTGCTTATGCTTTCTTGCAAATCTTAATTTTCCTTTTGGACTTGGGCCACCTTTTCATCTCTTGCTGCAACTTTTCTATGATTCCCTTAAGGCTCTTGATTTCTCCTATATTCAAGCTTACTTGCGACATAGCTTGAACCAATCCATCAACACTTGATCTAGTTTCTGCAGTAGAAGGTACAATAACAACCATATCTGATGTTATTGCTTGTCCTTGTGACCAATTCTCTTTTTCCTTTTCCAGTTACAATACATTGGATTTGTAATTTATTGCTTCCTTTCTGAATGTCTCGTTTTCTTGCTCTAGAGAAGCCAGCTCTAATTTCTGTGGATATTCTATGGAATACATCTTCATATTCATTTTTATGATTTGGATCATCTTCTCTTTCTCAACTAAGGAACCTTTTACCCCTTGAGGGCCTTCAGATTCCAATATTTTGACCTGAGTCTGCCAGGTTCTACGAGATTCTTTTTCCTGCTTCAACTGTCCATATAATTTAAGTGTATGGGTTTTTAGTCTTGAAACCCTCAAACTCATACTCAGGTAGTTTGAATATAGCATGTCACTGGCGTTTTTTGTGGAATTTTACCTTATCTGTGGCACTGATATTTTCATAATGCAGCTTGATTTTAGACACCTTATCCTCATCTACCACCTCTATGTTAAATGTCTTCCTTTCTACATCCCTTAATGAAAATAGGGAAGAATTGTTCCTAGAGATCCTCTCTACTTCAGGTAACAAATATCTTATTTCACTCATGGTCAGATTTCCTTTCACAGGGTATTGGTTTTCTATAAAATTTATTCCCAAAAGTTCTGCAATGAAATTTATTCCTAAAAGTTCACAATTGGTCTGTGCCATCAGATTTTCTAGCCCCTGTCCCTTGATCAACTTGGTGGTTTTGATCTCAAGGTCATATTCTAACAACACCGCTATCCATTTTCCCCTCTTTCCTTCAGGATGAGGATGGGTTAAGATGTCTTTTACTGAGTTGTTGGGTACATAAGTAGCAGTATGAGAGTGCAAGATGTAAACTCTGAATTATTTCAAGGCCTTGACTAAAGAATACGCTTACTTCTCCATGATGTCATACTTCAAAGTAACATCTGTTAATGTTTTGTTGTAATATGTTATGGGCTTCTCAAAAATTTTGTCATCCTTCTGAAGTAAAACACCAAAAATTGTGTGTTCTGAGGTGAAAGAGAACAATCTAAAATCCTTTTCAAAATTAGGATTGGCTAGTACCAGAGCCCTGGTCAATTCCACATTGATGTCTTCAAAGGATTTTTTGGCCTCAGGAATACACTTTATTTCATTTCCCTTCTTGAGGATGTTGGTAATATGTTTTATGATTTTGGACAAATTAGGGATGAATCTTCTCAGAAAGTTCACTTTGTTGAGGAAAGATTGTACCTCCTTTTTACTTCTGGGTATGCGAATTCTTAAGATCCCCTCAACTTTGTTTGGGTCTACATTTATCCCTTGTTTTGAAATAATGTGACCCAACAACTTTCCTTCTTCCACGATCAAATTTGAATTCTCAGGATTCAACGAGATTCCAAAATTTCTACATTTTTGAAACGCCCTTCTAAGGTTCTTCAGGCATTCCTCATCCGAGGAAGAATACACAATGATGTCATCAAGGTAGATAACAATGAATTTGTCTTTTTCATCAACAAAATTTATGTCCATATCTCTTTGAAATGTTTCCCTTGCATTCATAAGCCTGAAAGGCATCTTGGCATAGATGAATGTTCCCCATGGTGTGGTAAACGTCGTCTTTTCTTGATCGTCAAGGTGCACCATAATCTGATTGTATCTAGAGAAGCCATCTAACATTGACATTTTCTAAGAAATCACCACCTTCTGTAAAATATAATCTGTCTTAGGTAGTGGGTAATTGTCCTTTAGAGATACTTTGTTCATATTCCTAAAATCCACAGACAACCTGATTTCTCCACTCTTTTTCTCACTGGCACCATATTTTCCACCCATTTGGAAAATATCAGGGACACAATGATTTTGGCTTCAAATAGTTTATTTACTTCTTTATTTATCAAAGGTAACAACAAAGGGTTTATGCTTCTCAATTTCTGTTTGAATGGTTTGTGATCTTCCTTTATTGGGATAACATGTTGGATTATACTAGTATCATAGACTTTCATATCATCATAGCTCTAAGAAAAAACATCAGAGAATTATTTCATTAATTTGACATACATTTCCTTGACTTCAGGGATGAGTTTTATAGACAACTTAATGATCTTTGGATCTTCTAGAGTCCCAATATTTCAATCTTCCACATCCCCTTCATTTACTGTAATCTTTGGACTTCTAGCCACATCATTATTATCGAAGAATTTCTCCAATGGGACCAGACCCTTGGGACTGATGTTTCTCTTTAGCTAAATGATATCTATGTTTGTAATATGATCATCGAAGTAACCATCTATGGTGAAATAAGATGCATCTACTTCTTCATCATAGTATTCATCATCAATGTTCAAATTCTCAAATTCATTCTCCATATTGATGAAGCTTTATGTTTGTTTGTTATCTTCAAAAACTTGTTAGTGCTTCATATTATCTCATACTACTGGCCTATACTTGTCCTCAACCTTGTAACTTTTGTCAGAGAAAATTGGAACTTTGAAAACCATTGCTGAAGTAGCCAAGGAATCAATAACCTGATTCTGTTCTCTTGGAATTGTTGAAAGATTACATTCCAGAAAATTCTCAAGGAGGTCTAGTACCAAATTCCTATAGGCCCTCAGTCTGGGATGTTTTACTTGGTATATGCCTTTGATTTGATTTATAATTATATTAGAGTCTCCATGTACAACAATTATTTTGGCACCCAATTCTTTCAAAACTTTTAACCCTAATATTAATGCTTCATATTCTTCCATGTTATTTGTGCACTCAAAAACAAGTTTATAAGAACACAATTTTGAATCTCCTTTGGGGTGATTGATCCAAATGCTATCCCTTGATCCCTCTCTGCAGGCAGCCCCATCAAAACTCATCTTCCATATCTGATCTTCTGCTTCATCCTATTTCTCTGAATATTCCTCAATCTGCTGATCAGATCTCTCTTTGTTAGCCATGTCAATTTCTAGTTCTTTCTCTTCTCAACATAGGTCATTGAAAAAAAAAAAAGATCCCAACTCAGTTTCCACAAAGTAGATGGGGTGATTACTTGGACATGACTTATTTTTGACCATGTATTTTAGAAAAACTTCTCTATACAACCTTCTGTCCTGAACAAAGAAAGGGATGGTGGCATATGACATGTTTATCTAGGGGGATGTCAGCAACCAATACATCCATAACCATATTCTTTGATAGGATGTGTGCCAAAGATACCACCAAATATTTAATAAGGCCTAGGCACTTCACCTTCCTCGAATCAAAAGAAAATAGGTCTTTGTAAGGCCTTGTAATGTCCAGACCTAGTTGGTCCATGAACACCTTGGGAATTAGGTTATGAGATGCTGTTGAGTCCAACATGGCATTGTGCAGAGTCATTTCATGAATTTTCAAGATGACATAAAAAGGTGAGACTTCTTCATTATCAGTACTTTCTTCTACTCTTGTCCCAAATAAGATGGTTGGGTGATCACCTTGTATGTTCAGTGTATCAGAGGCTTGTTCCATCTTAATCATCTTGATGATATGATTTGTGTACTCATTATTCTTGATTAATTCATTAAATGGTACAAAAATTATGATATTGGCCTTCTCACTTTCAAAATTAATGGAGGATGAGGTCTTGTCTACCTCTTTGGTGACCACTTCTTTCCTCGCTTCTAATATTTTCTTCTAAGGCTCTTCTTTATGATTTCCTTTGTCTATAGTACCCTTTGCAGTGGAGTCTTTTGCAGCCAAATCCTTTGCAGCAGAATATTTTTTGGGCTGAATTGAAGAAGGTATGTTACTCTGAGCTTCTTTGGTGAGGTTTCCTTTTGGAGTATTTCCCTTTGAAGGATTCCGATTTGGGAGGTTTTCACGATCTCTCTGATTTCAAAGGTTGTATTATATTTGGAATTTCATGATGGCATATTGTAATCCTGCTTGGTAATCTTTCCTTTCTACCGATAACATCTCCTCCTCAACTTTAAAAAAGATTTCACTCGCATCCATGAACTGATCATGTTTTTGTTTGGTCAAAAAAACCTTTGTTTCTTTCTCATCACAAAAATTCATGTTATCCCTAAAATATCCATCATAATTCTCATTTACATAATTATTTTGAAAAGGAGGCCTCATTTTCTAATCGACTTGATTTCCCTGATTCCCTTGATTTCTCTGATCTTCTTGAATTCCCTAATTCCCTTGATTTATTCATTCTCTTTATATAATTTGTGGGATTGATGGTCTCCTCAGATTTCTAGGTGGGGCATCAGCCTGTTCTTCGGGGTTAGGCCTATTATGCAGGGCCATTCTTTCCATCATTCTCTCCATGGTTTTCATCATCATTTCAAGCCTTTCTTCTAATGTTTGTGAGGTTGAGGGTTGTGCCTTATTCTGATTTTTGTTCATGTCCCTGACAAAGTTAGATTTAGTATTTCTTGAAGCCATTAGGTTCACTTCGAATTCCATGGAATCAATCATCATATGATCCAATGTAGAATATCTTCGTTCTCTTAATAATAGAGTAAAATCACTTTCAAAAGAATCAACATATCTGAGTTGAGTAGCTTTAGGGGGGGGTTTACCTCAACAGGAATAAAATTATAGAGCTTCATGAATATGGCTGAAAAATCATGCATTGTTTCTTCAGGTGATCTCTTCATGTTGTTGTAGTAGGTCAACAACTAAAGGGGATTTTTCTTGTCTCCCCATTTTGCAAGGAATTTGGTTTCAAAGGCCTCGAAATATACAATACTAGTTGTTGGAAGGGCTCTGAACCACTTCCTCACTTTTTCTGGAAGACTTTGTGTAAACGACCTCATTTTCACATCTTCAAAGTCCACCTCTTCCAAGTCTATGAAATCATTAAACCAGTCTAGATGCTTTTGGGATAATATGTTTCCTTAAACATCATATAGTTTGATCCTTAGGTTATAATCTTGAGGTAAATCATGTACTTGAGCAAGCAGTATGAGGGGTGAAAATCTAGCTGCCATGGTTGTTGTGAGGGGTTGGAGTGGTTGTTGGTTCTGAGCGGGGATCACTATAGGCTTGGAAGATGTAGCTAAAATCAAATATCAGAATCTCTTTTTTTCAAATATGGTCTCAATTAAACAAGATTCAGACTTAGTTTTGAATAGAGCTTGATCAAATTTCACATCAAACTCAAGGTCTTCAATGCTTGTCACTCCATCCTTGGGTAAGGACAGATAATGGTTTGGATGCAACATTGGGGTTACTGGATTTTATTTTATTTTATGAATAAGATTTTCAAGTTCATACACAGGGATTGCAACTTCTGACTTTGGGTTGCTTCTAGTGTGAATTCTCTTGGGAGCCAAGGTTTGTAGCTCACACTATTTGGTGCAGCTGGTATTTTGGTAATGGACTCAGTAGGGAAAAAATAATTTCACGTAATAAGTTATTTGATCCACTGTCACCCTCAAGGATCAAACAAAATCTTTAAGTCATTTTTCCCAGGGAAGATATTTAAATTTCATTGCCAACAACAACACCATAATGTTAACACTCTGTAAATTTTTTCTGGATGATAGAAAAATGACAGAGGTAACTATTTGAAACTACTTTAGAGTTGGGAACTACCCTGCTCAACTCAGAGAGGGATCTCTTGTGTCACTTGATATTTCTTTGGAAATCGGTGGCTATATTTAGTTTTCTCGGGGGTTTTTATAAAGTTTTTGGCAAGGAAGGGGAGAGACACTCAGGGCTATGGAGTCAAACTTTTAAAAATGAATGAAAACAATGACTGGCCGGTATAACTCTCCAGAGGATAAAGGATAGATATGGCAATGAATTTGAGCTGTAAATTGAGTTTAAGAGAAGTCTAGGAAGAAAGAGAAAACAAATAACTGCATCAGAGCATTACTGAAATGAATTCTGAATTAGTTAAGAAGAAACATACACAGTTTAAATTGCTTAAGCTGAGAGAATCATAAGATGAATTATGGGCCTTTAACTCTCCAATTTAAACAGAATAAAATGTAAATGGAAATAAAGAACACAGGAAATACATACAATGAAAGGTGACAAAACTCATATCACCACCATTAGAATCTTTTCATAGAGACTTCAAAAGCTTCTGGATATGTATTCAATTTAGCTCCAAAAAATTACAATAGAATTCAAAAACAACAAAAAAGTGCCCTTGCACTTCTTCCAACATTAATTCATTCAGAACTTATAGTACTTATACAATTTGATCACAATGGTTGAAAATGAAGTGTTTCAGTTTCTAAACCTGACTACAATAATTACAAACCAATGGTTTCGGTAGGCGAACCGATTTACAATGATTAAGCAAAAAACGTTCCAAAAACTAAGTATGGATTTATTTGAATGCTCAACTTCCTCTTCTCAATCTATATTGCTCAAATCTCCTGTCGAATCCACCAATCTAGTGATATTTGGAGGCTATTTGTTGGTCCTTGGAAAACTACATTTTTTCCTGCCTAGTCGCATGATCTCCTTCCACTTTGAGTCAGAGGGAATCTCATAATCTAAAATTTCTTATATTAGAATCTCCTATTTGATGCAAGTAGCATAATTCATAGTCGGAAACCCGATTTTTACTGTCTTAAACTGATTTAAAATATCAAAGTATGTGGTAAAATATTCCACCAAACTTGGTCCCTTCAGGTTCTCCTCCAGAGCTTCAAATTTGGAATGATCCATTCTGCAATGAGTGAGGAGAGAATTATATTCTTCATGATTCTATAATTTTCCTTTGCCATCCGAAAATGGTGGGAGGCCCTTGATAAACAATTGTTCAAATGTATCCTTAAACTCTTGTATACTCTGCTCCATCTGTACAACTTTGGTTTGAATTGAATTGAGAGAATTGTGCTTTGTGGTGATCCTCCTCACCCAAATGATCAGTGTAGTCCTGTTTTTTACCCCAATGGTCTGCAGATCGGCAATGGGAACAAAATTTAGTAGATTTATAGCATTATGGGCCCATTTCGAGGGATTATTCACCAGTGTCTCATTTACAACAGTACACCTTCTTCGGGCAGTGATATCCATGATGTATTTATCGTTTATAAAATTCAAGTACACTCTGAACTTAGCAGCCTCAATAGCAATAGCATCTCTGATTACATGTTTAGCTCCTTGTAGAAGAACTTTACCTTTCAACCTTGTCTTGAGCTTACTTACCCTTTCTTGCAAATATGGATTTTCCTTCTGGACTTGGGCCATATTTTCATCTCTTGTTGCAGCTTTTCTATGAGTCCCTTAAGGCTCTTGATTTATCCTACCTTCAAGCTTACTTGAGACATAGCTTGAACCAATCCATCAACACTTGATCTAGTTTCTATAGTAGAAGGTACAATAACAACCATATCCGATGTTACTGCTTGTCCTTGTGGCCAACTCTCTTTTTCCTTTTCCAGCTACAATACTTTGGATTTGTAATTTAGTGCTTCCTGTCTGAATGCCTCCTTTTCTTTCTCTAGAGAAGCTAGCTCTATTTTCTGTGGATTTTCTATGGCATACATATTCATGTTCTTTTTTAGGATTTGGATCATCTTCTCTTTCTCAACTAAGGAATCTTTTACCCCTTGAGGGCCTTCAGATTCCAATCTTTTGACCTGAGTTTTCCAGGTTCTGCGAGATGCTTTTTCCTGCTTCAACTGTCCATCTAATTTAAGTGCATGGGTTGTTAGTCTTGAAACCCTCAAACTCATACTTAGGTAGTCTTAATATAGCATGTCACTAGATTTTTTGTGGAGTTTTACCTTATCTACGACATCGATATTTTCATAATGCAACTTGATTTCAGACACCCTATCCTCATCTGCCTCCGCTATGTTAAATGTCTTCCTTTCTACATACCTGACTGAAAACATGGAAGACTTCTTCCTGGAGATCCTCTCTACTTCAAGTAACAAATCTCTTATTTCACTCATGGTCATATTTCCTTTCACAGTGTATTGGATTGCTAAATCTTCTTTTGATTGGTAGACCACTCCATGTGCCTTATTAAAGACATGTTTCTCACTGCTGAAATATATTAAGATTATTTCACCCTGTGGCATGCTCCCTGTATTAGCTTCTTCGTTTTTGGTTCTACTATCCAGCATCTCCATGTTCATTTTCTCTTTAGGTTCTTCCTCCTCCAGGTTTACTATCTGTGGGGACTGTGTGATTTTCATTTTCTTGGGAACATTTTGCTGAGCACTGGAACCCAAGGCCTTTGAACTGCTCCTCTTGTTATAAATACTCATCTTGGGATATTTAATAATAAACTTTGGAGAATGTTTCTATGTCTGGATCTACTGTGAGGTTGACTCTATTTGTTGTGTTTGATCATGCTGCAAGGTGACTTCCATATTTGCACAGGTTTCCAGATTTGCCAGTTTATAAACTCCTTCGACATGATCATGCTCGTAGGGGCCTTGTTTTCTCATCATTCTTCTCTTAGATATGACCTAATGTGGATCATATTTCCTCCCTTGTAACTGTGCAAATCCAAATTCATTGAGCTTGGCCTAGATCTGAGGCAAACATGATCTAGTCTTTACAACAAAGGATTCTATTATGAAAGGAAACTTTAAGTTAGATGCTTTGTGCATGTTCAAAAAATGTTTTGTTTCTGAGATTATTCTTTTCCTGATGAACTCCAGGGAGAAAACTCTGGGAGTTAAGAAAACATGCAAAATTTAAGGTCCCTCTTAATAACCATATACCCAAATCATAGTAGAGTGCATGAACAACACCCAATCTCCTACTTTGTTCTCTAGATTGGGCTGTAGAGAAATTTTCATTTCTCCCAAAACTCTTGGCATATCGATGTTGAATATTAGACATTGAAACTTAGACATGATCTTATTTATAAAAATAATCATTATGATCATTTTGCATTTAGTCGAAATGAATGAAGCTTCGGGAAATTCTGTCTTATTTGTTTCCAGGAACATTCTCAACAAGTTTGTGTAATACCTAAAGTGTCTCAGTAATTCAAAATTTACCAGTTGTTTGTGAATATTATCAACGATGAACTTTTCAAAACTGATATAGATTGACTGACTGGACTCTAGCTAAAAAAATGTCAGCAGGAAACCTAACATGACCTCTACTACAAATGTGTCATTATCCAATCCTAAAATTTGACTGAATATGGAACAGGCTCACTAGAACTCAATAATCATGACACTTACAATCATGGGCAACGAACAAATATTAGAATGGTGCTCAGGTTTAACAATGGTCTGAAAAAATAGGGTTTTGACCTCGGGGGAACATTCTTTGTAGATTGTGATTAGTTTCTCTTCCTCAAAGGCCTCCGACACCATGGAGGAAAACTCTAGTGTACTGAGGAAATGTCAAATTGATGGGCTATCTACTATGCACAACACTTTGACCCTAACTTATTTAGAATGACCTTTTCTTCATGGGAGTATTGTTTTAGACACCAGCTTTTGAATTATGGAAAAGGGAATGTGACTTCGATGACGTAAGGGGTTATGGAGGCTTGGGTTGCTTTGAGGAAGGGTATTCATTTCCCGACATTGTCTAACAAATTGGCTCTGGATACAGAAATGGGTGAGATGGTTATTTTTGTGTCAAATATATCAGAGTCTCTTTCAATTAGGGCTTCTTCTTTAGAGGAGGAATATTGCTCTGTTATGGATAAAATGACAAGATTCATGGCCATGATGAAAAATACCTATGAATTAGTGGAGAATGTGTGAGCCTGGTTCATTGTTGAGATTCATTTTCGAATGGAGCATTTGCGCCAATTTTCAAACATTCGAATGATTTGAAATATCCTAAAATAATGACTAGGTCCCTCCTTTTATATGCACTTTTCGATATCGGAGCCAAGGAAAAGTGGTTTTGGGTAGACCGATTTTCTCCCCGATATACCTCTAGTGGCGCCACATGTCTGTGAGCTAAAACCAAGGTATTTTCCCCAGCTTTCTCTAGAGATATTAACTTCCACGCTATTTCCTCACCCAATATGCCTCCTAACCATCGATCTAGGCTATTTAATATATGTGGCCCATCGGGCCCCATCAACTTTCTGGTATGTGTGATCCTATCATCCAAATTTATCGCATCTCCACACTGATATAGCCCCTCACTAAATCTGAGACTTTGGATTCCATCAAAAGAAAATTGTTATGGTGATAACAAACTGGAACTGCGTCGAGATGGAGGACTCCTTCTCACACAGAGATAAGAGGGGTGGGGGCGTATGCATAGGTACCAGACCAAAATTGTTGGGCGAAGAAAGAGAAAAATGCAGGGATAAAAAGGTGAAAACGTATTCTTACCTCCCACACAAGATGGGAACAATTTTCTCAAGAAAAACAAATAGAAAAAGGGTGAATATGTAGGATTTCTTCTCCCACGAGCTGGGTTGATGCATTTCGAATGGAGGGGATGAATATCCAAAAGGAAACGCATAGGTATCAAGGGAGATTTCAGTGCACCAAGCAATGAATCCATTGAGAAAAATAAAATGAAAATGCTGGGTGAAATAAACAATGAAACACAAAGAAAGAGGGGGTAAATTCGATATAAAAGGAGTCGACTCGCTGATAAAACCAAAAACGAAATTGTTGGGTGAAATAAATACTTAAGCGTAGAGAAAGAGGGGGTAATTTTGTTGTACAAGGAGAGGATTTGTTGGGTAAAATAAAACATTTTAGCCAACAGGAAGTGACACTCTAGAATTGTTGGATGGAAGAACAAATTTGTTGTGTAAAACCCCCAAATTAGAGAGCCTTTAGGGAGAAGATCGTTGTTCGTAGAAAGGGAGACACTGGGTGAAAATCAAGATGAAAATATGGGAGAAAAAGAAAAATAAACGTAGAGTACAATATCTTAGAGATTTGACAAAAACATAGAGTTTAGGATGTGAATGAAAATCTGTATGCAATATCCCCAAAAATAAATTATTATTGAAGTCTAAATGCACTTAGTAATTCATTTTTGTTTTTGGCAAATTCAAATTTGGAAAATTATTGTCATTTATGGAAATTCCAAATTTAGAATTTGGTTAATTGTAATTTAATTATTGTGACTGATTGGGAAAATATTTGATTTTCCCAACTAACTCTTTGACTATGACACTTGTAAGAGACAAATAACTTTATATTTATTGTTGAGGGACAATTGGAACAACCAGGTTAAAATCAACTTACCATGACTCTATCAGTGGGAAATAGGCTTGAACTACCTCATTATTGAATTTTACAAGTGGAAAATCAAGAATTTGGCCATTGGCAGCCCCTGAAAACCAGATATTTATAAATCTGCGAAAATTCCCAAGGGGAAAAGACCTAGGCAGAAGATGCTTTTCAATATATAGGATATAATAGGAGGCAAGAAACTATCGAGCATGCTAGGAAGGAGAAGATCAGTTTCTATTATGAGAACTAATTCTGAGTGTCAGGCAAGGAAACAATTGGGATCTGAAAGAACACTAGAACGAAAAAGGAGTTTCGAGGTTCGCTCTCATGGATTCATGGTCAGGCTAGGGGGTGAACGGAACAAGTAGATTTGGTTGTTTTGTTCTATGGTTGGGTGGAACTTGGCTATTCAATTTATTGTCCCAACAATTTGTTCATATATGTTCTTCTACTCTTCCCTGGATGAATGTTTTGTTGATTAGTAATTGGTAGAACGAATTTACTTAGTTTTTGTTAAATGTTATATTGATGAATGACTGTTAGTATACAAATATTGGTTGGGTAGAAGGAAATGAATTATTGAATAAGACTTTATCGTTGAATTTATGCATTGAGTAGAGCCAAGAAGGACTATTGTATGTGCTAACTATTGATAAATGTATGGAAGTTTCTTGAGTAGAACTAAGAAAATTGTTGTGTGTATTGTTGTAGATGAAAGTGTGAAAGTTCCTATTCCTGTGATATAATATACGGTCTACAATAGGAAAGTAAGTATCAGATCAATATGTGATTGAAATTAATAAATGTTTAAATTGTGCAATTACCAAACACAATTTTTACTAAATATCATAATTGAAATATATATTTGTATATCTGTTGTTACCTATATGGATTTTCTGAGTAGCATGAAAATCTATTACATGGAAAGTTATTTCTTGATTTTTTCAAGTATTTTTGTTTTTAGCTAACTGTGTTGATTGTAACAAAGGGTTACAGTTTTCTTCTTTTTAGTGTCAGGAGAATATTATTAGGGATTTAGATACATAAAACCGTTACCTATTATAGAGTCGGTCAATTATTTAAATGTGTCTTCAAAACTACATAACAATTGAGATCATAACTATTAATGAGAGAAATTGTCTCCAGTAGGGGTTTCAAAGAAAATTGGAAGGAGTATCCTTCAAAACATTTGAAATCTCCCAAGTTAGGGAAGAAATATAAAACAAATCTTAGGAGTAATAGTGGTCTTAAGTCTCAAGAGGAAACACTTGGCAAGGTTTCTAAGTATTGAAGATTTGAAGTGTAGAAAATTTGAGGTAATAGAAGGAAGATCAAGGGTTAAGACCATTCAGGAGAAGCCAAAATCTTTCAAGACATTAGATCTCAGAGAATTAGTGCACATGTTAGTTGCGAGGAATTTATCGAAATTTCACAACCAGAAGATTTGAAAGAAGCAAAGTGAAATCTGTGAAACCCCAAAATGCGAAATCTCGAAATCATCGGGACTATAAATCAAAAGGGGACACGTGGAAAGAGATCAACATTTCAATGACTCACAAAGTGGAAAGTTCAAAGGGTGGAGTCCTGAGGATTCGCGAAACATGAAATCATGATTTAATTTGAGCTGTTGATCAAGGAGAGACCTGGACCGTTGATTGTCTAGGGAGAATTTTGAGAGTAGGGAAGTGAGGGACCATCCAACTTCATGAAATGCAAAGTCCTGATACGTGAAGGGAATATTTGGACCATTAGATCCAGAGGAGTGCAAGACATTGGATTTGGGTGCTCTAGAGATATTGACGTTTCAGAAGTTGGGAATGTGGACGAAGTGTTAACTGAGAAATCTCAAGTTGCGAAATCCCAATTTCTGAAAGAAGTGTCTGGACCATTTGATCTAGAGAGGATACATGCCAATGGGATGGGATATCTAGAAGGAGGTGGAAGTTGAAGTGTTGAAATAGTTGAAGCCTAAAGAGACAAAGAGATGAGAGGCATCGATCTGCAAGGGGATACTTGTCACCATATCGCAAGCTCCGGAGAAAATTACACTAGAGTTTCATTTTGAGAATTGAAATAGCTGAAGCCCAAGTAGTTAGAGTGAATGTTAGTCATTGATATAGGTTGGACAGGTGTCACCAAATCGTGAAATTTGGAAGGATTCACTCCAGAGACTTATGGCTATTGATATTTAAAATTTCCGAAGGGAAGAGTCCCAGAAACGATGAGGGTCGTTGATGCGAAGGAGGATACATGGCGCCAGATCTAGAACTTCAAGAGATATCCAATCAGCAGGGACAAGACATTGAGATTTTATATCTTAGAATTCCGGAGAGGCGGAACATATCTGAGTTTTCAGATCACCCGAAGTGAATCTGAACCAAAAGATCTAGAGAGGAGACGCGGTGAAGATCTGCAAACTCCAGGCAAGGACCTGAAGTAATTCTAGGCCATCTGATTTAAGAGGACACGTGGTAGGATTTCGCGTATTTAAGGAGAAGGAAAAAGGACTTGAGATTTGAGATCCCTGAAGGCCGGATCCACAGAGGATATCCTAGCCTTGGATTCAAGGGGAAAGGTGGCAATAGATCTCCCACTCGAGAAGATTGACACGCAGAGGAGAGTGGAGTTGAGAGTTCAAACTCCCGGAGGATGGAAAGGTGGAGTCAATGATATCCATTGATCCAAAGGAGAGTGACATGTCGATAGATCATAGGAATCTGGGGAGACGTGTGGAAAAAGGAAAGAAGGGTGGAACAAATTTTGATAGAAGTCATTGATCGGAAGCAACACCTGGTAGGAGATTGAAGAATGGTAAGGAGGATATTATTCCTTGAGCGGGCCGCAATTTCAACCACTGTTTGTGGGGCGAAAAGTGGGTTGGTTGAAATCACTGTTGCCCACGCCCGCAATCATGCATTAGAACAAGGGAAAAGACAAAGGAAATATGAATGAAGGGGCTAGTGAAGAGGAGCTAGCTCTCGTAAACTGAGAAGCGCCCAGAGTGCACAGAGATAGAAGGTTTTAAGACTGCGATAGATGTACTAAACCTTAATTTTTAAGTAAGCAATCTATGTTTTAAACTCAACTTAATTTAGTCCTATATGATATGGGTATTGTCTATGCTTAAATATTTTATGTAATTCGAGTGGAGTTCTTCCCTTGTAAATCTAATGTTAATATGTATACATATATATAGACATATATGGATAGGATCATAATTTTAGTGGGGGTTTACTAACCATTATGCTTATTTAGATATGTTGGTAATCTGAGAGGCTAGGGTATAGTGAAGTTATCTTTGGCCCTTTAAGTATATGATTACTGTGCAGTAGGAAATAACTCAAAGATAAAATCTGTTATAATGGTAGTTAATTGTGTCAATAATTGAAAACATAAACCTTGAAAAAGTTAATAGTGATGAAAACTACCTGCTTATAATAACAATAGGTATTTTGAGATAAGTTGTTCGAAGAGAAAGAGATTTAATGCCCTTAAGATTTTTTATTTTTTTTTGGTAAATTTGTGGAACATTACATATGGTATCAGAGAAAAGGTTACAACACTTGGACCTTAAACAGGGCCAAAAATGTTTGCTTATCACATGCTTTCTATTTAATGAAAAACTAACAAAACAATTACGGTTACAAACATAAAAATTGTATTTCTATTGTGATCATGGCAGCACAGACTGAAGTTGAGATCATACTCGAGGAGAATCATGAGAAAATACCTCCTGGAGAACCGAGGTAGAATAGTGACGGAAGTTCACCTACAGAGGTTCTGGAAACCATGAGAAATCTCATTGTGAAACTGCAAGTTTTAAAAGCAGACAATGAGAAACTGAAAAAGGCACAACAAGAAAAGAAGGAAATAAATGAAGTATTGTTGCGTAGCATAGTAACAAAGAAGATCCCGAAGGAAAATAATGAGGAATAAGAGGTCAGAAAAAGTGCCTTTAAAAATTCTGGTCCTGAAGGAGAAAAAGGGGACAGCTCATCCTAAGATACACCATCAGTAGAAAAGAGAAAAAACATAGTAAGAAAAAGGAAATGGGTGGACCACCTAGAGGGAGATTTCAAGAAAATCAAATCATCCACCTTTGATGGAGAATCCAAAACAGGGGAGGAGGTTGAAGCATGGTTACTGGACATAAACAATTATTTCCAAATCTACAATTATTCTAGCAACATGAAGGTCAGAATGGCCATCTATAAACTAAAAGGAAAATAAAGTATATGGTGGCAGGACCTGAAGTTGGCCAACAACCTAAAGGAAAAAAAGATGGAGTGGTTGGCTTTCAAGAAATACTTTAAGAAACAATATTTATCTGAAAGTTACTATGAAAGAAAAACCAAAGATTTTTATGAACTATGACTCAGTCAAATGACTATGGATGACCTGATAAACAAATTGATGGAATTATTAAGGTTCATGCCTTATATCCAGGAGGACAAAGTAAAAAACCAGTGGTTCCTAAGTTGTTTACCACAGTCCTATAAGGACATAATCAAATTTGACAACCCCAAGTCCTTAAGTAAAGTTTTTAAGAAGGCCCAAATGTGTTACAACCAATACAAACAGCGGTCGAAACTTTTGAAGAATTGGAAAGACAAGAAACAAGACCGAATGAACCACTGGAGGAAGGGATATCAACCAGGCCCTTTCCGAAATGCAAAAAAAAGTTTTCCAAGGAAATATTTTCACTCCAACAACCAAAACACCCAAGGAGGTGGTAAACCAGTTAATCTGGGAACAAAAAAGTTTGGGGACAGCCCCAGAGAACAGTTAAAATGCTGGGAATTTAGAGAACCTCAATTAAGGAGGAACTATCCACATTTGACTTCAGCATCCAGGACTACAGTGAAAAACCTACAGGAAGCCTCTATAGTGGGAGATTTGGGCATAGGTTTACATTATATCAATGCAATTGTGGATGGCCGACAAGCTGATCACCAATCCACTGTAGTGGAAGTTGAAGGTAAATTTAACAATACTTGAGTTTGTGTTTTAATTGATCCATGAGACACCTTGAGTTCTATTGCTCCTAGTGTAGTGGATTCAAATAAACTTAAGAAAAAAAGACATGCAAAATCTTAGCTAGTACAACTAGTAACAGGAACAAAAAGAAAACTATCTGATTTTATCTCTGACTGTGAGTTCAGTTTAGGTAGTTAAAACACAAAGATAAATATGAATATCGTACCGTTAGGGTCTTATGATATAATTATTGGAATGGACTCATTAGAAAGGAATAAAGCAATTTTAGATTGTTATGAAAAATCACTCAATTATAAAGATGAAAATGACACTATTAGGACAATACAAGGCATACAAAAACCTATATCAGTTAGGAAAATTTTAGCGATGCAATTTAAGAAGTGCATGCGAAAAGGTTCTCATAGTTATGCTATCCAAGTGACAAATAATTTGGAAAAATAAAATAAACCTAGCTTAGATAATTTCGTTGTCTTGCATGATTTTAGAGATGTGTTTGTTGACGAGATATCTGAATTGCCCCCAAGGAGAGAGATAGACTTTTCTATTAATCTACTGCTTGGTTCAGCTCCTATATCTAAGGCACCCTACTGAATGAGTTTACCCAAATTAACAGAGTTAAAGATTCAACTACACAAACTATTGGATAAGGAATATATCAGACCGAGTGTCTCTCCATGGGGAGCACTAGTCTTTTTTATTAAAAAGAAAGATAAAACTATAAGATTATGCATTGATTACAACAAGTTAATCAAAATGACTGTTAAGAACAAATACCTCTTACCTAGAATCAATGATTTGTTCAATCAAGTAGGTGGGGAAAAGATTTTCTCTAAATTGGATTTAAGATCTGGTTACCACCAGGTTAGAATAAAAGATGAGGACATAAGTAAAACAACATTTAGAATGAGATATGGAAATTACAAATTGGTTGTTATACCATTTGGTCTCACTAAAACACCAGCAACATTTATGTGTTTAATGAACATCTTTTTCAGTCAATACTTGGATAAGTTTTTTTGGTTTTTATTGACGATATACTAGTATACTCTAAAACAGAGGAAGAACACGAAGAACATCTGAGGATAGTATTGCAAACTTTAATAAAACACAAACTGTACACAAAATTGACAAATGCGACTTCTATCAAAAGGAAATATAGTACCTAGGACATGTAATATCTGAAAAAGGTATTGTAGCCGACCCATAGAATATAAGAGCCATGATGGAATGGCCTATCCCCACGGATGTAGCGGACATCTAGTCATTCATGGGAATTACCAGGTACTACTACATATTTATAGAAGGATTATCGAGGATTACATACCCTATCACATCCCTACAAAAAAAGGGAAATGAGTTTAATTGGTGATGAAAATTTCAAGACAGTTTTAATAAGTTAAAAGAACTAATAAAAACCACACCAATTTTAAGGGTAGCAGACCCAGATAAAGGCTTCACAGTCTGTGTGGATGTGAGTAAACAAGGTTTGGGAGGTTTCCTAACTAAAGAAGGGCACACTATTTGTTATGAGTCCCGAAAACTAAAAGAGCATGAACGAAACTATGTCACTCGTGACTTAGAGTTAGAAGCTCCCATCCATGCATTAAAGATGTGGTGACACTATATAATGGGCATAAAATTTTTGTTGTTGACTGATAATAGTGGTGTGAAAAGTTTGTTTAGTCAACCAGACCTTAACGCAAGGAAAGCAAGATGGTTGGCCTTCTTGAGCGAGCTCGACTTTGAGGTAAGACACATAAAGGGTAAGGAAAACAAGGTGGATGATGCCTTAAGTAGAAGAACTCATGGGTTGTCTGAAATGAAAATTAGCAGGGCTGAAAGTGATAATGATCAAAATTACACTAAAATAGTGGCATATTTACGAAATAATGCAGAAAATTTAGACATAAGAGATCCAAGTTTAGGAAGAAATGGTCTACTAAGATTTAAAAACAGATTATACATACAAGATTCTATTGAATTAAAGTTAACAGTTTTAGAAGAAGTACATAAGAAACCATATTTTGATCATCTGGGATACCAGAAAACAGTGACAACGTGAAGGAAGTTATTTTTTTTGCCTATTATGAAGGGCGAAATAGTAGAATACTTATCTAGGTGCCAAGATTGTCAACAAGTGAAAGCTAAACATCGACATCCAGCTGGTCTATTGCAGCCTCTACCTATGTCGGAATGGAAATGGGAGACTATATCACTGGATTTTATTACAGGTTTTCCTAGAACTCAAAAATAGAATGATTCAATTATGGTTGTAATGGACAAGCTTAGTAAGTCTGCACACTTTATTCCTGTAAATTCTACTTATAAAGCTATTAAAATTGTTGGAATATTCATGAAAGAAATTTTTAGATTGCATGGCATTCCTAAAATGGTGATTTCATATAGAGACGCAAAATTTACATCTACATTTTGGAAAGAATTGTTTGCAGGGTTGAATACTAACTTGAATTTCATCACAAGCTACCATCCAAAAACGGATGGGCAGTTTGAATGAACAAACCAAATCATTGAAGATTTGTTATGTATGTACGTCAGGATGAAGCCAAGTACGTGGGAAGACTACCTGGATTTGGTGGAATTTGCATACAATAATGGTTACCATGCATCAGCTAAGATGAGAACCTTTGAAGAAATGTACAAAAGAAAGTGTATGACTCTGATTAGCTGGGATAACCCAGCTGAGAGACTCATGGTGGGGCCATAAATTCTCCAGGAAATGGAGAGTATGGTAAGAAAAGTAAAACAGAATTTAAAAGAAGCACAAGACAGACAAAAAAGTTATGCGGACCTGAAAAGAAGACACCAGGAATTCCAAGTGGGAGACCACGTCTATTTAAAAGTCAAAGCCATAAGAAGTTCACTAAATCTAGGAAAGTGTTCCAAGTTAGCGCCTAGGTTTTGTGTCCCTTTCGAGATCTTAGCTCGAATTGGACCCATGGCATATAAACTTGCTCTTCCTACAAATCTAAAAATTCATAATGTATTTCATGTTTCTTTGTTAAAACATTATGTTCATGATCGTACTCACATGATTGATTGGAACATGGTGCAGGTGGAACCAGAAGGCGAGTTCCAAGCGGAACCTCTACGAATTCTAGACAGGAGAGAAATAGCTCTACGGAACAGAGTCACCGCCCAGGTAAAAGTGCAATGGAAGCATTTTAGTCCTGAGGAGGCCACTTGGGAATTGGAAGAAGATTTCCAGAAATCTTATCCAACCCTGTCCCGGGAAAGGAATGAACACTGAGGATAGTGTTGTACTGAAGGGGGAAAGAATGTAATATCCCCAAAATTAATTTATTATTGAAGTCTGAGTGCACTTAATACTTTATTTCCATTTTTGGCAAATTCAAATTTGGAAAATTATTTCCATTTATGACAATTTAGAATTTAGAATTTGGTTAATTGTAATTTAATTATCATGACTGATTAGGAAAAGACTTGATTTTACCAACTCACTCTTTGACTATGACACTTGTAAGAGACAAATAATTTTATATTTATTGCTGAGGGACAAATGGATCAACGAGGTTGAAATCATTTGATCATCACTCCATGAGTGGGGAACAGGCTTGAACAACCTCAAGGTTGAAGTTTACAAGTGGAAAATTAGGAATTTGTCCATTGGCAACCCCTGAAAATCAGGGATTTGTAAAGATACAAAAATTATGAAGGGGAAAAGACCTAGGCACAAGATGCTTTTTGATATATAGAATATGGGAGGATGCAGGACACTACCGACTATGCTAGGAAAGAGAATATCACTTGCTGTTATGAGCACTAACTCTGAGTGTGAGGCAAGGAGAGCTTGAGATTTGGAAAAGCATGTCACTTGTTGTTATGAGAACTAATTATGAGTGTGAGGCAAGGAAAAAATCAGGATCTGAAAGAAGACTACAATGAAAGAGTAATTTCGAGGTTCTCTCTCATGGATTCATGGTTAGGATAGGGGGTGAACGGAGCAAGTAGTTTTGGTTGTTCTGTTCTATGGTTGGGTGGAACTTGGTTGTTCCATTTATTGTCCCAACAATTTGTTCATATATGTTCTTCTACTCTTCCCTGGATGAATGTTTAGTTGATTAATAATTGGTAGAATGAATTTACTTAGTTCAGGTTAAAAGTTATATGAATGAATGATTGTTAGTATACAACTACTAATTGGGTAGAAGGAAATCAATTATTGATTAAGCCTCTATCATTGAATTTATGCATGGAGTAGAGCCAAGAAAGATTGTTCTATGTTCTAACTCTTGATAAAGGTATAGAAGTTTTTTGAGTAGAACTAAGAAAACTGTTGTGTGTATTGTTGTAGACGAAAGTGTGAAAGTTCCTATTCCTGTGATATAATCTATGGTCTACAATAGGAAAGTAATTAACTCATCGATCTGTGACTGATATTAAGAAATATTTAAATTGTGCAATTACCAAACTAAATTTTGAGTGAATATCAGAATTGAATTATATATTTGTATACGTGTTGTTACCTATACGGATTATATGAGCTACATGAACATCTATTATACGAAAATCTATTTCTCGATTTTGCAAGTATTTTCCTTTTTAGCTGACTGTGTTGATTATAAAAAAGGGTTATAGTTAGATTCTTTTTAATCTCAGGATCAAATGTCTCAGGATTTAGATACATAAAAATGTTACCTATTATAGAGTCGTTCCATTATTTAAATGAGTCTTCAAACTCTACATAACACTTGCGATCATAAATATTATTTAGGGAAATCATCTCGAGTAGGGGTTTCAGAGAAAATTGGAAGGCATTGCCTTCGAAACATTTGAAATATCCCAAGTTAGGGAAGAAAGTGAATACAGAGCTTAGGAGGAATAATGTTTTTAAGTCTCGAGAGAAAACACTCGGAAAGGTGTCTAATTCTTGAAGAGTTGAAGTACCTAAAGGTGAAGCACAAAAAATTCGAGGTAATCAAAGGAAGATCAAGGGTTAAGATTTATTCAGGAGGAGCCAAAATATTACAAGCCATTAGATCTCAGAGAAGTAACACATTGGTTAGTCGTGAGGAATTTAGTGGAATTTCACAACCAGAAGATTTGGAAGAAGCAAAGTGAAATCTGCAAAACCCCGAAACATGAAATCCCAAAATCATTGGGACCATCCATCGAAAGGGGACACATGGAGAGATATCATCATTTAACTGACTCAAAAATTGGAAAGGTCAAAGGGTGGAGTCATGAGGATTCACGAAACGTGAAATCATGATTTAATCTGAGTCATTGATTGAGGAGAGATATGGACCATCGATTGTCCAGGGAGAATTTTGGGATATCAGGGATCGGGAGTGGGAAAGTGAGCGATCATCCAACTTCAGGAAACGTGAAGTCCCGATAAACGAAGGGAATATCTGGACTGTTGTATCCATAGGAGCGCGAGCTATTAGATTTGGTTGCTCGTGAGGAATTTAGTGGAATTTCGCAACGAGAAGATTTAGAAGAACTAGAGTGAAATATGTAAAACCTCGAAACATGAAATCCCAAAATCATTGGGACCATCCATCGAAAGGGGACACATGGAAAGATATCATCATTTCACTAACTCTCAAAGTGGAAAGGTCAAAGGGTGGAGTCGTGAGGATTCACTAAACACGAAATCACGATTTAATCTGAGTCGTTGATCGAGGAGAGATCTAGACCGTTGATTGTCCAGGGAGAATTTTGGGATATCGAGGACCAAGAGAAGGAAAGTGAGCGATCATCCAACTTAACGAAATGAGAAGTCTCAATACATGAAGAGAATATATGGATTGTTAGATCCAGAGGAGCACGAGCTATCAGATTTGGTTGCTCCAAAGATATCTGTGTTTCAAAAGTCGAGAATTTGGAGAAAGTGTTAACCTGGAAATCACAAGTCGCAAAATCTTGATTTATGAAAGAAGAGTCTGCACTGTTGGATCCAGAGAGGATATGTGCCAAGGGGTCAGGAGATCCAGAAGGAGACAGAAGTTGAAGTGTTTAAACAGCCTAATCCCAGAGAGCTGAAGAGATGAGAGTTGTCTATCTGCCAAGGGATACTTGTCACCAGATTGCGAGCTCTGGAGAAAATTACACTGGAGTTTCAGTTTGAGAACTGAAACAGCCGAAGATGGAATAGTCGGAGTGAACGTTAGCTATTGATTTAGGTCATACAAGTGTCATGAAATCGTGAACTCCAGAAGAATTCACTCCTGAGACTCGTGGTTGTTGATATTTTAAATCGTCGAAGGCTGGAGTCCCAGAAACGATGAGGGTCATCGATGCGATGGAGGACACATGGTTCTAGATCTAGAACTTTAGGAGATATCTAGTCAGAAGGGCCGAGAGATTGAGATTTGCGTTATCAAAAGTCCAAAGAGATGGAACAAATCCGATTCGTCATAACACTCGAAGTGAATCTGAACCGAAAGATCAGGAGAGGAGACGTGGCGAATATCTGCGAACTCTGGGAAAGGACCTGAAGTAATTCTAGGACGTATGATTTAAGACGACACGTGGAAATATTTTACGTATTTAAGGAGAAGGAAAAAGGACTTGAGATTTGATATCCCTGAAGGACAGATCCACGAAGGAGATCCTAGCCATGGATTCAAGGGGACAGGTGGCAACAGATCTCCCACTCCGATAGAATGGCACACAGAGGAGAGTGTAGTTGAGAGTTGAAACTCCCGAAGGCTAAAAAGGCGAAGTCAACGATAATCGTTGATCCAAAGGAGAGTTAAGTGTCGACAGATCGTGGGAATCTAGGGAGATGCATGGAAAAATGAAAGAATGGCGGAACGGAGTTTCATAACAGTCGTTGATCAAAACTAGCACCGAGAGGCAAGAGATCGATTAATAGAGAGGATTGCGAAGCCAGAACTTGCATGGAGAATATTATTCCTTGAGCGGGCCATAATTTCAACCACTATTTTGGTGATGGGGTACATGTCAGCTGGAGGAGGATTGCGGAGCGAAAAGTGGTTTGGTTGAAACCACTCTTGCCCGTTCCCACAATTGTGCATTAGCACAAGGGCACAACCCAAGAACATATGAACGAAGGGGCGATAGTGTGCAGGGAGAGAAGGTTTTAAGAATGCGATAGATGTACTGAACCTTAATTTTTAAGTACGCAATCTATGTTTTAAACTCAACTTTGTTTAGTCCTGTATGATATGGTTATTGTCTATGCTTAAAGATTTTTTGCAATTCAAGTGGAGTTCTTCCCCTTTAAATCTAACCGTAATATGTATACATATATATAGAGATATATGGATAGGATCATAATGTTAGTGTGGGGTTACTAACCATTATTCTTATTTATATATGTTCAGAATCTGAGAGGATGGGTTATAGCGAAGTTACATTTGGCCCTTTAAGTATATGATTATTGTGCATTAGGAAATAACTAAGACGTAAAATTTGTTATAATGGTAGTTTTTGTTATAATGGTAGTTAATTGTGTCAATAACTCGAAACACAAAACTTGAAAAAGTTAATAGTGATGACAAGTACCTACTTATAATAACACTAGGTATTTCTAGATAAGTTGTTCGAAGAGAAAGAGATTTAATGTCCCTAAGATTTTTTTTTATATTTTTGGCAAATTTGGGGAACAATACACTATAGCTAGAAAAAAATGTACAGGAAACAAAAATAAAATGGAGAGCACCCTTAATTTTTCGTCCAACAACAATTGTTGTTGAGAACAATGTGTGGGAATTTTAATCCTAGCGCGAACGCATAAGTTAGAAAACTTCAGAGAAAACCCATTAAACTTCAGAGAAAACCCATTACAAAATGCTAAGGGTAAATGCAGATCGCACTGATCTTTAAGGAATAATTAAATTCACAAACATCTAATTACAGAAATTCCTTACAAATTCCATCAACATATAAATCCATATACAACTTTTTTAACTAATTTACAATGCAAATTTTAAACATGTGTACTGTAACCGACTGATGGACTTGTTGATGATCTTTGGCTGTTTTCGATCATATTTTCTCCGGCTTGATCATCCAACACTAGGGGTACTCTTCTTGCCCCTGAACCCCCTGAGCCGTAAAGGGTCCATCACACAAAAATAGAGAAAAAGATAACTCCCATCTTGCCTCGCAAAGTCGAGTTACCATGTTAATGTTTAAGCCATTATTATACAATTTTGGCACGTGTGGAAGTGTCTCTTCACTGGCAGGGACGACTTCTTCTTCTGGGTGGTTGTAACTACTTTTAATATATTATGGGACCTCTTTAATATATTATGGGGACGACTTCTTATTTAGCCTATTACATGTTAAAATTAAGCTATTATTAGGTTACCTTTCTATTTATTAGATAACAATAGCATAGACAGGATCACTAAGAGAAACACAATCACAATAGTACAAAATCATTTATCCTGGGACACCCTCAAGGGGAAGAAAACCCAACAAAACTTCCTTAATATAGATAGCCAATACGATGCCAAGATAATGAACCAAACAACACAAAAATTCCTCTCCCAAGGATGCGCTTCTCTCTCTCTTCCTTCTTCCGACAACTGGTAACTGCAACTTCCTTCAATACTTGTGCACTAAATGAGTGAGCTAACTGTGTGTCTAAATGAGGCGTTGGCCTCTCTTATTTATACAATTTTGGCACGTGTGGAAGTGTCTCTTCACTGGCAGGGCCGACTTCTTCTTCTCGGTGGTTATAACCACCTTTAATATATTATGGGGCCTCTTTAATATATTATGGGGGGACTTCTTATTTAGCCTAAGTTTTGTTGGGTTTTCTTCCCCTTGAGGGTTTCCCAGGATAAATGCTTGTGTACTCTTGTGATTGTGTTTCTCTCAGTGATCATGTCTATGCTATTCTTATCCAACAAAACTCAAACTATCTCTGGAAATCTAATCTGATTCCGACCTATTTTTATGCTTGAAAAACTAATTTGTTTGCTCCAAGTTAACCTACTGCATAATGAAGAAGACTTGTTGCCGACCTACTCCATAATAAAGAACACTAATTGGTGATCTCGAGATTCAAAATGGTGTTGATACTCTTCATTACAGTAGTCATTTATCCTCCCAACACCCCATATTCAGATTATTAAACCTAAAAGTAAGGAATTACACTTCTGTTTTTTTAATTTAAAATTAAAATGAATATATACTTTTAAATATCAAACAATTTTAAAATGGACGTTATTCGAAAAAGACGAGACCTAATAGTTCACTAAGAAACTTTAGTCATAAAAAGACGAGAGAAGTAATAGCATTCACTTTACAATAGATAGACGAAAAGACTAATCTTCTACAAAAGATTATAATGGTTTAATACCCAGAAAAAAACGAAAAGATGAAACGTTTAGACTGCACTGTTTATCTTGATAACTTTTTTCTTAAACGTTTTATTGTTTTTATTTATTTTTTCAACAACACCTGATATATAATGTAAGTGGTGAAATCTAAATTTTCTATTTTTTAAATTGCATTTTTTAATACATAAATAAATTAAACTTTCTCAAAATATTTTTGAAGCAATAAAATTATACTGAATAAACTACTCAAACCTACTTTTCTAAATTTCTTATTAGATTTCTCATAAAATTGATCCAAACATATTAAAAAAAAACCAAAAATAAAACATTTGGCCTATCACTTATTTTGATATGTTAGGTAATGTTAAAGTTCAAAATAATCCTGTCTCAATCCATTTCAATGAAGTAATGGCCCATTAAAAGAGCTTACTGATAAGCTGCATGCATCCAACGAAACGAAGAATCAAATCTTCTTCGACACAGATGAAGCATGTTTTTCGCATTTTCCTTATGCGCAGAACCGCTTGAAACATAACATTCTTGTTTTGGTATGGTGAATAGCCGCACAAGGAAATTCCCACAGTCATGTCAGTAAGCAAGGAGATTACGTATTCTAGTAACGATTGGATTCCCTATTGAAATCACGTACAGTTCTATAAAGGAAGTACTGTGTATAATGAAGGAAGCTTGAGAAAGTCTTATTGTTGCCTTTATGTTCTCATTGAGAAAGTCTCATTCGTGCGTTTATGTTCTCATCGGCGTCGGATTAAGAAAGTAAACGCGTTGTTAGGGTTCATAAATTGGAAAAAGTAGAGTGTTTTTATTGTACAGCGATTTGACTATGGAAAAAGTAAACTTGTTTTACTGTATAAAGACTTGACTAACCAATATGCATACCTTCTCTCTTTATATTTGAATTTCTAACACATCTTTTAATCATTAAACCTATTCAAAGTGTATATATATTAACTTTAAATAACAAATTTATTAAACCTACTCAAAGTGTATATATATTAAATTTAAATAACAAATTGATAAAGTAGAAAAAGTAAACTTGTTTTACTGTATAAAGATTTGACTAACCAATATGCATACCTTATCTCTTTATATTTGAACTTCTAACACATGTCTTAACTATTAAACCTACTCAAACTATATATATATTAACTTTAAATAACTATGTATATATTAACTTTAAATAACACTAATATTATATATAATTTTTCATGAATTTCAGTAGTGTTAAATTAATGGTTAAACTTTAAGTTAATATAGTTTATCCTTATGGGATGCTATATATATCCCTATTTACTATATATATTATTAAAACTATATCTATTTAATATATACATTATTAATCCTTAAATTCATAAATTGTTAACACTTCTCTTAACCATCAAACCTCCATTAAACCTACTCAAATTATATATATATTAACTTTAAATAACACTAATATTATATATAATTTTTCATGAATTTAAGTGGCTTTAAATTAATGGTTAAACTTTAAATTAATATAGTTTATACTTATTGGATGTGATATATATACTTATTTACTATATACATCACTATAAATTACTATATCTATTTAATATATACATTATTAGTCCTTAAATTCATAAATTGTTGACTTCATATTAACTTGCCTTTTGACTATAAATTTTTACACAATCTCTATTGTTAGAACTAGAGAATAGAAAGCATTATTTTTTATATAATAAAAAATACTTATTTGTCATCATTTCAGTGGACAATAAATTCGAAGTCTTATTGCAAGCTTCTTTATTCCTAATGTTTTAAATGTTTAGATATCCAAAGTTTTGAGCAGCGATGCTCTTTTTGAATTTTTTTATTTTTATTGAAATGTTTACATACCAAAAGTTTTGACCCTTCACACTCTTTTTTGAGGTACTTGAATAGGCCTCACAACTTAAATGTTTATATAGCGCAAGGTCCTTAAAGAGGCCAGACAAACTTAAATGTTTACTTAAATAAGCCTCTCAGAGTACACTTTCCTTCAATTTTTGCATAGAATCTTGCAGTGAATTTGGACAAAGTTGTTGTCCACCACCACTTGAATAGTCATCATATGTTTCATATTTCTTCTATGTTTGGAATGAAATTTAGTCATCATTGAAGATACATATATTCTTTGCTGGTTCACTAATTGTTGCTTGTTCACTGGTTGGTTGGTTCATTGGTTGTTGCTTGTTGTTATCTGGTTCAACTTTGTAAGGTTGAAGTCTTGCACGTGGAGTTGCACATGTTGGTGCTTGCTCACTGGTTTGTTGCTTATTGTTTGGTTTTTTTTTTCTTCAACTTTGCAAGGTTGAGTCATGCACTCACAGTTGGAGTAGTTTTTGCACTTTATAGGGTTCAAATCCTGCACCCTCTATTGGACCTGCAGTTTTGTCATTCATCATTGACGAGTAAGTTTCAATACCATAGTTTCATTCGTATTCATTGTTTATTGTTTACTGTTTACAATTTGCAAATAAGACATGATAAGTATTTATTCATCGTTCTTATCCTGTAAACTTTCCATTGAGATTGACATATCTTTTCCTCGTACTCTGAAATTAACCTACTCCATAATAAAGAACACTTGTACCGTGTGAATGCACCTAGTCCAGCGTGCGAACATTGGCGACCGTACTCTCCATTACAATGGTCATTTGATCCTCCCAACACCCCATATTCAGATTATTAAACCTAAAAGTAAGGAATTACACTTTTGTTTTTTTAAATCTAAAATTAAAATGAATATATACTTTTAAATATCAAACAATTTTAAAATGAACGTTATTCGAAAAAGACAAGAAGTAATAGTTCACTAAGAAAGTTTAGTCATAAAAAGACCAGAGAAGTAATAGCATGAGAAGTAATAGAAGTAATAGAAAAGAGGAATCTTTTAAAAAAATTATAATGGTTTAATGATTAAATGTTCTATTTTGTTGGTATTTTTGTAAAGGTACTATAAATTTGGATAAAATCTTTATTTTCTTTTGTTTAAATTGTATTTTTGAATGCATAAATAAATTAAATGTATTGAAGAGGCATTTTAATTATACAAACTTAGCCACTCAAATCTGCAAATCCAATCATTCCTCACTTAATTTAGACTTAATTTAGGGTAAAATTAAATATGGAAATTCTCCAAAAATACAAAAAGATAAAACATTTACACTACACTCTTTATCTTGATGACTTTCTTCTTTAAAAGTTTTATTGTTTTTGTTTAATTTTTTATCAGCAACCCCTCATATATAATGTATGTATCTAGTAAATTCTCATATTTTTATTTTTAAATTGTATTTTTTAATACATAAATAAATTAAGCTTTCTCAAAATCCTTGAAACAATAAAATTATACTGACTAAACTACTTAATCCTACATTTCTAAATTTCTTACTAGATTTCTGATAAAATTTATCCAAACATATGCTAAAAAAATATAAATAAATAAATAAAGCATTTGACCTATCACTTATTTTGATTGATATGTTTGGTAATGTTAAAGTTATAAATAATCCTTTCTCAATCCATTTCAATGAAGTAATGGCCCATTAAAAGAGCTTACTGATAAGCTGCATCCATCCAAGGAAACGAAGAATCAAATCTTCTTGGACACTGATGAAGCATGTTCTTTGCATTTTCCTCATGCGCAGAACCGCTTGAAACATAACATTCTTGATTTGCTATGGTGAATAGCCGCACAAGGAAATTCCCACAGTGATGTCAGTAAGCAAGTAGATCACGTATTCGAGTAACGATTGGATTCCCTATTGAAATCACGTACAGTTCTATAAAGGAAGTACTGCGTATAATGAAGGAAGCTTGAGAAAGTCTTATTGCTACCTTTATGTTCTCATTGAGAAAGTCTCATTCGTACCTTTAGGTTCTCATTGGTGTCTTTATCTAATGGATAGAAAGAAAATAAACTGTTTTCAGTGTTCATAAATTGATAGAAAGAAAATAAACTGTTTTCAGTGTTCATAAATTGATAGATAATGTGGAAAGAGTAAAGTGTTTTATTTTATAGGGATTTGACTATTAAAATTTATTGAAGATACATAAATAGATAAAGTGGAAAAAGTAAACTTGTTTTATTTTATAAGGATTTGACTAACAGATATGTATATCTTATTTTTTTATATTTGAACTTCTAACACATGCTCTTAATCATTAAACCTACTCAATCTGTATATATATTAATTTTAAATAAGACTGATATTATATATAATTTTTCATGAATTTTGTGGTGTTAAATTAATGGTTAAACTTTAAATTAATATAGTTTATCCATATCCTATTTACTATATACATCATTATAAATTAGTATATCTATTTAACATATACATTATTAGTAGCTAGGAGATGGACTATAACTATAACTATCGATAGATGGTTGACTTCATATTAACTTTTCCTTTGACTATAAATTTTTAAATTAGAAGTCTTATTGGGAGTTTCCCTATTCTCAATGTTTTAATTGTTTAGATATCCAAAGTTTTGAGCATCTATGCTCTTTTTGAATTTTTCATTTTTATTGAAATGTTTACATACTGAAACTTTTGACCATTCAAGCTCTTTTTTGAGGTACTTGAATAGGCCTCACGGCTTAAATGTTTACATAGCACAAAGCCCTTAAAGAGGCCCGATGGCCTTAAATGTTTACTTAAATAGGCATGTCATAGTACATTTTTCCTCCAATTTTTGCATACAATCTTGCAGTGAATTTGGACAACATTGTTGTCCATGGCCACTCACATAGTCATCATATGTTTCATATTTCTTCTATGTTTGGAATGCAATTTAGTCATCATTGAATATACATATATTCTTTACTGGTTCATTGTTTGTTGCTTGTTCACCAGTTCGTTGGTTCATTGGTTGTTGCTTGTTGTTATTTGGTTCAACTTTGCAAGGTTGAAGTCCTGCACCTACAGTTGGACATGTTGGTGCTTTCTCACTAGTTTGTTTCTTGTTGTTTTCTTTTTATTTTCTTCAACTTTGCAAGGTTGGAGTCTTGCACCCACAGTTGGAGTTGTTTTTTCACTTTACAGGGTTCAAATCTTGCACCCTCCATTGGACCTGCAGTTCTGTCGTTCATCATTGACGAGTAAGTTTCAATACCATAGTTTCATTCGTATTCGTTGTTTACTGTTTACTGTTTACAATTTGCAAGTAAGACTGTTTAAGTATTTATTCATCATTCTTATCGTGCAGACTTTCCATAGAGGTTGGCATATATTTTCCTCATGCTCTTAAATTTTCCTCCAATTTTTTCCCCAAACTCTGCACCATGTGCATGCCAATGTCGTCTACACAACTTTGGTTGTCATTTTTTCTAGCATTGCAAATCCCAGTCCTTTGTCGTATGTGACGAAGTGGAAATATTTATCTGATGCCTCAATTGAATAAGAAAATCATTTAGCCTTCAAAGGAACCATCTGCAGTGAAAGCAACTGCATCTACTTCTTCATCACAATATTCATCATCAATGTTCAAATTCTCGAATTCATTCTCCGTCTTGAGGAAGATTTCTATTTGTTAGTCATCTTCAAAAACTTGCCAGTGATTCATATTATATGGTACTGCTAGCCTGTACTTGACCTCAACCTTGTAACTTCTGTAAATGAAAATTGGAACTTTGAAAACCGTTGTTGAGATAGCCAAGGCATCATCAACCTGACTTTGTTCTCTTGGAATTGTTGAAAGATTGCATTCTGGAAATTTCTCAAGGATGTCTAGTATGAGATTCCTATAGGCCCTCAGTCTGGGATGTTTTTCTTGGTATATGCATTTGATTTGATTTATAATTAGCTCAGAGTCTCCATGTACAACAATTCTTTTGGCACCCAATTCTTTCAAAACTTTTAAACCCAATATTAATGCTTCATATTTTGCCATGTTATTTGTGCACTCAAAAACACGTTTATAAGAACACAATTTCGAATCTCCTTTGGGGTGATTGATCCAAATGACAACCCCTGGTCCCTCTCTGCAGGCAGCCCCATCAAAAATCATCTTCCATATCTGATCTTCTGCTTCATCTTGCTGCTCTGAATATTCCTCAATCTGCTAATCTGATCTCTCTTTGTTAGCAATGTCAATTTTTGGTTCTTTCTCTTTGCAACAAAGGTCAATGAAGAAAATAGAATATCCCAACTCAGTTTCCATGGAGTAGATGGGGTGATTACTTGGCTATGACTTATTGTAGGCCATGCATTTTAGAAAAACTTCTCTATACAACATTTTGTCCTGACCAAAGAAAGGGATGGTGGCATATGACATATCCATCTGGAGGGTTCCCTTTAATTTTGTAGCTCAATACCTTGAAAACAACATGTCAAACTTGGGAGGGATGTCAGCAACCACTACATCCATAACCATATTCTTTGTTGGGATTTCTGCCAAAGATACCACAAAATATTTAATAAGACCTAGGCACTTCACCTTCTTAGAATCAAAAGAAAACAGGTCTTTGTAAGGCCTTGTAATATCCATACCTAGTTGGTCCATGACCACCTTGGGAATTAGATTATGAGATGCTCCAGAGTCCAACATGACATTGTGTAGAGTCATGTCATGAATTTTCAAGATGACATAAAAAGGGGGAACTTCTTCATTATCACTACTTTCTTCTACTCTCGGCACAAATAAGATGGTTGGGTGATCATCTTGTATGTTCAGGGTATCATAGGTTTGTTCCACCTTAATCATATAGATTATCTGATTTATGTACTCGTTATTCTTGATTAATGCATTAAATGGTACAATTTTTTTTATCTTGGCCATGTCATTTCAAAATTAAAGGAGAATGAGGTCTTCTCTACCTATTTGGTGACCACTTCTTTCCTCGCTTCTAATATTTTCTTCTGAGGCTCTTCTTTCTACGTTCCTTTGTCTATAACACCCTTTGCAGCAGAATCCTTTGCAGTAGAGTCTTTTGCAGCCGAATCCTTTTCAGCAGAATATATTTTGGGCTGACTTGAAGAAGGTATGTTACTCTGAGCTTCTTTGGCGAGGTTTCCATTTAGAGGATTTCCCTTTGGGAGGTTTTCAGGCACTCTCTAATTTCTAAGGTTGTATTGTCTTTGGAATTTCATGATGGTATCTTCCAATCATGCTTGGTAATCTTCCCTTTCTACTGATAACCTCTCCTACTCATCTTGCAAAAATATTTCACTCGCATCCATGAACTGATCATGTTCTTCTCTGGTCGAAAACACCTATGTTTCTTTATCATTAAAACAATTCATGTTGTCTTTAAAATATCCATCATAATTCTCATTTACATAATTATTTTGAAAAGGAGGTCTCATTTGCCGATCTCCTTGATTTCTCTGATCTGCTTGGTTTTCCTGATTCCACTGATTTCTTTATTATCTTCATCTAATTTGTGGGATTGTTGGTCTCCTCAGATTTCTGGGTGGGGCATCAACATGTTCTCTAGGGTTAGGCCTATTATTGAGATTCATTCTTTCCATCATTCTTTGCATGGTTCTCATCATTGTTTCAAACCTTTCTTCTGATGTTTGAAATGTTGAAGATTGTGCCTTATCTTAAGATTTGTTCATGTCCTTGTCAGAGTTAGCTTTAATCTTTCCTGAAGCCATTAGGTTCACTTCGACTTCTGTGCCATCATTCATCATAAGATCCAATGTAGCAGATCTTCGTTCTCTTAATAATAGATCAAAATCACTTTCAAAAGAATCAACATATTTGAGTTGAGCAGCTTTAGGGAGGGGTTTTACCTTAGCAGGAATCAAACTATAGACCTTCATGAATTTAGCTGAGAACCCCTCCACTGTTTCGTCAGGTGATCTGTTCATGTTGTTGTACTAGGTCAACAACAGAAGGGGATTTTTCTTGTCTCCCCATTTTGCAAGGAAGATGGTTTCAAAGGCCTCGAAATTCTTGATATTAGCTACTAGAAGGGCTCTGAACCGCTTCCTCACTTCTCCTGCAAGTCTTTGTGTAAACAACCTCATTTTCACATCTTCAAAGTCCACCTCCTCCAAGTCTATGAAATCATTAAACCAGTCTAGATGCTTCTGGGTTGATATGTTGACTTGATCATAATATAGTCTAATCCTTAGGTTATAATCTTGAGGTAAATCATGTAGTTGAGCAAGCACTATGAGGAAAGCAAATCTAGCTGACATGGTTGTTGTGAGGGGTTGGAGTGGATGTTGGTTCTAAGTGGGGATCACTATAGGCCTGGAAGATGCGGCTAAAATCAAATATTGAAATCTCTTTTCGTCAAAGATGGTATTGCTTAAACAAGATTCAAACTTAGTTCTGAATAGAGCTTGCCCAAATTTCACGTCAAGCTCAAGGTATTCAATGCTTGTCACTCCGTCCTTGGGTAAGGATAAATATCGGTCTGGACGCAACACTTGGGTTATTAGCTTTTCTTTTCTTTTATGTACAAGCTTTTCAGAGTCATACACAAGGATTCCATCTTCTGGGTTTGGGTTCCTTCTGGTGTGAATTCTCTTGGGAGCCAGTGTTTCTAGCTCACACTGTTTGGTGAAACTGGTCTTTTGGTAATGGAGTAGCCAAGGAAAAAATAATTTCATCCAATAAGGTATTTGATCCACTGTCACCCTTAGGGATCAAAATAAATCTTTAAGTCATTTTTCCTAGGGAAGATTTTTCAATTTCATCCCCGACAATGATGCCAGAATGTTAGCACTCTGTAAATTTTTTCTGGTTTATATAAAAATGACAAAGGTAATTGTTTCAACCTACTTTAGAGCTCAACACTAGCCTTCTCAACTCATAGAGGGATCTCTCATGTCACTTGATATTTCTTTGGCAATCAGTGGCTAGATTTAGTTTGTTTGGGTGTTTTTATAAAGTTGTTGGCAAGGAAGGGGAGAGACACTTAGCGCCATGGAGTCAAAATTATGAAAATGAATGAAAACAATGACTGGACGGTAGAACTCTCCAGAGGATAAAGGATAAATGAGGCAATGAATCTGAGATGTAAATTGAGTTTAAGGGAAGTGTAGGAAGAAAGAGAAAAAAAACAACTGCATCAGAGAATTACTGAAATGAACTCTGAATTAGTTAAGAAGAAACATACACAATTTACATTACTTAAGTCAAGAACATCATAAGATGAAATCTGGGCATTTAAATCCCAATTTAAACAGAATAAAATGTAAATGGAAATAAAGAACATATGAAATACATACAATGAAAGGAGACAAAACTCATATCACCACCATTAGAATCTTTTCATAGAGACTTCAAAAGATTTTGCATATGTATTCAATTCAGTTCCAGAAAATTACAATAGAGTCTAGAAACAACAAAAAGGTGCCCTTGAACATCTCCCAACATTAATTCGTTCAAAACTTCTAGTACTTATACAATTTGATTACAATGGATAAAAATGAAGTGTTTCCGTTTATGAAACTGACTACAATAATTACAAGCCAACGACATCAGTAGGCGAATTGATTTACAATGATTAATAAAAAAAAATCCACAAATAAGGATGGATTTATTTGACTGCTCAGATTTCTCTTCACTATCTGTCGTGCTCCTATATTATGTCCAATCCACCAATCTGGTGACATCTGGAGGTTATTTGTTGGTACCTGGAAAACTACAATTCATCTTGCTTAGCTGCACGATCTCCTTCCATTATGAGTCAGAAGGAATCTCGTAATCCAAAATTTATTTTATCATAATCTCCAATTCTATGCAAGTAACATAATTCATAGTCAGCAAACCGATTTTTACTATCTTAAACTGATTTAAAATATCAAAGTCTGTGGTGAAATATTCCACCAAACTTAGTCTCTTCAGTTTCTCCTACGGAGCTTCAAATTTGGAAAGATCCATTCTGCACTAAGTGAGGAGAGAATTATATTCTTCTTGATCATGTAATTTTCCTTTGCGATCCAAAAATTGTGGGAGGCCCTTGATAAACAATTGTTCAAATGTATCCTTAAACTCTTGTATACTCTGCTCCATCTCTACAACTTTGGTTTGAACTGACTTGAGAAAATTCTTCTTAGAGATGATCCTCATGGCCCAAATGATCAGTGTAGTCCTGTCTTTTACCCCAATGGTCTGAATATCGGAAGTGGGAACAAAATTCAACAGATTTATAACATTATGGATCCATTCTGAGGGATTTTTCACCAATGTCTCATCTACAAGAGTACACCTGCTTCGAGTAGTGATATCCATGTTGTCTTTGTCATTTATAAAATTCAAGTACACTCTAAAATTAGCAAAAATATCAAAGTCTGTAGCCAAATATTGTACAAACTTGGGTCTCTTCAGTTTCTCCTACGGAGCTTCAAATTTGGAAAGATCCATTCTGCACTAAGTGAGGAGAGAATTATATTCTTCTTGATCATATAACTTTCCTTTGCGATCCCAAAATGGTGGGAGGCCCTTTGATAAACAATTGTTCAAATGTATCCTAAACTCTTTGTATACTCTGCTCCATCTCTACAACTTTGGTTTGAACCGACTTTAGAAAATTCTTCTTAGAGATGATCCTCATGGCCCAAATGATCAATGCAGCTCTTTCCTTTACCCCAATGGTCTAAATATCGGCAGTGGGCACATAATTCAACAAATCAATTGTGTTTTGGGCCCATTCCGAGGGATTTTTCACCAATGTCTCATCTACAAGAGTACACCTGCTTCGAGTAGTGATATCCATGTTGTCTTTGTCATTTATAAAAATTCAGATAAACCTAAAATTAGCATCCCCGGTGAGCAATAGCATCCCAGATTACTTGTTTAGCTCCTTGCAGAAGAACTTTACATTTCAACCTTGTCTCTGTTTTAAGTTTCTACCCTTCCAAATCTTGGATTTCCTTCCTTTGGACTCTGGAATCCATCTTTCCATCTTCATTTTCATCTCTTTGTTGCAACTTTTCTATGATTCCCTTAAGGATCTTGATTTCTCCTTCTCTTCAAGCTTAATTGGGACATAGCCTGAACCAATCCATCAACACTTGATCCAGTTTATGTAGTAGAAGGTACAATAACAACCATATCTAATTGTATTGCTTGTCCTTGTGACCAATTCTCTTTTTCCTTTTCCAACTATAATACTTTGGATTTTTAATTTAGTGCTTCCTGTCTAAATGTCTCATTTTCTTACTCTAGAGAATCCAGATCTGTTGTTTGTGGATGTTCTGCAACAAACATCTTCAACTTCTTTTTTAGGCTTTGTATCATCTTCTCTTTCTCATCTAAGGAATCTTTTACCCCTTGAGGGTCTTCAGATTCCAATCTTTTGATTTGAGTCTACCAGGCTCTGTTGGATGCTTTTTCCTACTTCAACTGTCCATCTAATTTAAGTGCATGGTATGTTAGTCTTGAAACCCTCAAACTCAGACTCATGTAGTCTAAATATAGCATGTCATTGGAGTTTTTGTGGAATTTTACCTTATCTGGGGCATTGATATTTTCATAATGCAACTTGATTTAAGACACCTTATCCTCATCTGCCACTGCTATGTTAAATGTATTCCTTTCTACATCCCTCACTAAAAATAGGGAAGACTTGTGCTAGGAGATCCTCTCTACTTCAGGTAACAAATCTCTTATTTCACTCATGTCCATCTTTCCTTTCACAGTGTATTGGTTTGCTAAATCTTCTTTGGATTGGTAGACTGCTCCAGGTGCCTTATTAAAGACATCTTTCTTGCTGGTGAATTATCTTGAGATGCTTTTACCCTGTGGCATGCTCCCTGTATTAAATTCTTCATTTTTGGTTCTACTTTCCACCATATTCATGTTTAGTTTCTCTTTAGGCTCTTCCTCCTGCAGGTTTACTATCTGTGGGGACTATGTGATTTTCATTTTTGTGGGAGCATTTTGCTGACCACTGGCACCTAGGGCCTTTGAACTGCTCCTCTTATTATAAATACTCAGCTTGGGAGCTTTAATAATCAACTTTGGATAAGTTTATTGTGTCTGGATCTGTTGCGGGGATGACTCTATTTGTTGTGTATGATCAGGCTCCAAAGTGATTTCCATATCTGCACATGTTTCTAGATTTGACAGTTTGACAACTCCTTCGACATTATCATGTTCGTAGGGGCCTTGTTTGCTCATCATTCTTCTCTTAGATATGACCTAATGCAGATCATATTTCTTCCCTTGTAACTATGAAAATCCAAAGTCATTGAGCTTGACCTGGATCTGAGGAAACAAGATCTAGTCTTTACCACAAAGGATCCTATTATGAAAGGAAACATTAAGTTAGATGCTTTGTGCATATTCAGAAAATGTTATGTTTCTGAGATGATTGTTTTCCTGATGAACTCTAGGGAAAAGACTTTGGGAGTCAAGAAAACAGGAAAAATGTAAGGTCCCTCTTGATAACCACATACCCAAATCATAGTACAATGCATGAAAAACACCCAATCTTCTACTTTGTTCTCTGGATTGGGTTGTAGATAACTTTTTATTTCTTCCAAAACTCTTGGCATACTGGTGTTGAATATTAAGCTATGGACCTTAGACATGATCTTATTTATAAAAATAAGCATTGTGATCCTTTTGCATTCAGTCGAAATGAATGCACCTGCGGGAAATTCCATCTTATTTGTTTCCAAGAACATTCTCAGCAAGTTTGTGTAATACCTGAAGTGTCTTAGTGATTAGAAATTTACCATTTGTTTGTGCATATTATCAGTGATGAAATATTCAAAAATGATATAGACCGACTGACTGGACTCTGACTGAAAAAAGGTCAACAGGAAACCTAACATGACCTCTACTACAAACATTTCATTATCCAATCCTAAAATTTGTCTGAGTATGGAATAGGTATTGGATTACTGAGAGGGGGGGTGAATCAGTAATAGCGTAATTAGAATCATTTTTCTTAAAATGTTATATCAATGTAGAATTATTATCCAATAATGAGCGGTAAGAAATAAATAATCACACACATACACAGTACACCAGTGTTTTATGTGCAAAACCAAATCGGAAGAAAACCACAGAATTCTTTTTCTTATATGTCTTGAAGAATTACATTCATTGGAAGCACCATCTTCCTTTGTTTTCCATCTGCAACTGGAAGGAAGCTCCAACACCCTACTTTCTCAGGCTACAACCTGAGGGAAGCTCCAATTCCCCAATTCTCTTGCTACAACCAGAAGGAGGCTACAACACCCAATGTTCTCCAGCTACAACCGGAAGGTGGCTACAACCACCTGTCTTTGTCCCATTCTGTCACCCTGAAGCAGAAGTAGAATGATGGAACCAGTCGCACTATCACTATGAGATATAATGTTGTAAACATGTACCAATAAATCTGAACCATCCATCAACCATGCATCAACCTGTACCTCAACCTGTAATCAACCTGTACCATAAACTTCTTACTTCTTATCAACCATGGAAAAAAAATAATGAGTCATATTTACATCAAACAATATTGGGTCCATTGCCCAAGCCTTTGTGCTACAGGGCTTTCTTCAAGGGTTGACATCAAGAACAACCAACCTTAATCAACAATCTCTCCCTTTGGCATTGATGGCAACACTCTGATGCAATACTGAAATCATATCACTCATGCTCCCCATGGAACCATGCCTTTTCCATCTGCATCTGATAAATCTTCTCCCCCTGGAACCATGCCTCGATTCTCTACATTTGATAAATCTTTCCCCCTTTGTCATCAATGGCAAAGGTATCTTTCCATATGAGGTTGCTCCCCTTGACAGACTGTCCTCTTATGGTGCTTCCTCATGTACGTCTAAGAGATATAAGATAAGCATTCAAAAATCATTCAAAAAGAAATCATTTTTTGAGTAGAAATAACTCCAAGTCTTAGGCGAAGATATTCAAAGGCTTCTCATGGAAGTGGTTTTGTAAATATGTCTACCACTTGTTCTTCTATGCCCACATACTCAACTCTGATGTTCTTTTCTGCAACCTGTTCCCGTAGAAAGTGATACTTGATTGGAATGTGTTTCGTCTTGGACTGCATCACCAGGTTTTTTGAGATATTTATGGCACTTGTATTATCACAATATATTGGAATGGGCTTATCATACTCAACCTCTATATCTGTCAAAGTTTGTTTCATCCAAATAACCTGTGTAAAACATGTTGCTTCTGAAATATACTCTGCCTTGGTTGTAGATAGAGATAATGATGATTGTTTCTTGCTTAGCCATGATACCAAACACTCACCTATGTAGAACACTGCTCCACTGGTGCTTCGTCGATCATCAATACAACCTTCCCAATCTGCATCTGTGTAAGCAATACGTGATAGATCTTTTCCTTTTTGATACCATAATCCAAACTCTTATGTTCCTTTTAGATATCTGAAGATCCTCTTTATTGCTAATACATGTGATTCCTTTGGTGCTTCTTGAAATCGTGCCACCTTTCCAATTGCTTGCATTACATCTGGTCTGGATGCTATCACATATAGTAGGTTGTCAATCATTGACCTATATTGCCTCTGATCTGTACACTTTGAATCATCATATTTTCTCAACTTACAACTAGTTTTCATGGGAGTGATAACTTGTTTGCAATCTTCCATTCCGAACCTCTTTAGAATTTCTCTGATATACTTGGTTTGAGAAATAAAAATTCCTTGTTTTCTTTGACATATCTGAAGTCCCTGAAAGAAGGATATTTCTCCAAGTAATGACATTTCAAATTCATTCTGCATGTCTTTTGCAAATTTTTGGCTTAACCTGTCATCATCACTACCAAAAATAATATCATCAACATAAACTTCGATTAATAAAATATTACCTTGACTTACCTTGATGTAGAGGTTGTTGTCTGCACTTCCTTTTCTGAACCCTACCTGCCGCAGATACTTATCCATTCTAGAGTACCATGCTCTAGGAGCATGTTTTAGACCATACAAGGCCTTCATTAATTTACACACATAGTTTGTATTCTCCGACAACTAATATCCTTCTGGTTGTTCAATGTAGACTTTTTCTTCAAGTTCCCCATTCAAAAAAGTTGATTTTATGTCCATCTTCTATACTTTAACATTTTTGGAGCATGCATAAGCTAAAACCAAACAAATTGCTTTCATTCTAGCAACTAGGGAAAATGTCTCTTCAAAGTCGATTCCTTCAATCTGTGAATATCCTTTACATACCAATCTAGCTTTGTTCCTTGTAACCTATCCATCTTTATTCAATTTATTCCTGAAAACCTATTTTGTGCCGATCACATTCTTATTATTTGGTCATGGAACCAATTCCCAAGTGTCATTTCCCTCTATTTAATCCAATTCTTCATCCATGGCCTTATTCCAAAATTCATCCTTGCTAGCTTCTTCAAAACAGTTTGGTTCAATTTTAGATAAGAGTGCTAGGTGTGTTTGTTCTGGTGAACAAATGTTTCTTCTAGTCTCGACTCTTACATCTTTGTTTCCAATAATCTGATCGGAAGGATGACTCTTATGTACTTGTTTTCTAGGTGTCTTTGGAGATACTTGCTAAACTTGCTCTTCTACTTCTATCGGATTCTCTTCATCTTCATCTTCCTCTTCTTCTTCTTTTTCATCTTCTTATTCAAAAAGTTGTTTCATTGATTTGTTTTCTTCTTCCTTTCATTCTGGTCTGCCTGTTTCATCAATTGTTACGTTGATGCTTTCTACAACTTTGTTTAATCTTAGATTGTAACACTTGTATGCTTTCCTTGTACTTGAGTAACCAACAAGTATTCCTTGGTCCACATGAGAGTCAAACTTTCCCATTCTGCCATCTTCTCTTTCGATGTAGCGATTTCTTCCAAAAACTCTTAAGTGTTTCACATTTTCTAGTCTTCCTTTCCATATCTCGTAGGGAGTTTTATCAATGTTGTTTATGAGCATTACTCTATTTTGAATGTGAATTTCTATATGCACTACCTATGTCCAAAAAATATCTCTCAACTTTGAATCCATTATCATTGTTCGAGCCATTTCTTGTACTATCATGTTCTTTCTTTCAACAACTCCATTCTATTGAGGTGTCCTAGCAATGGAGAATTGTCTTTGTATTCCATGATTGTTGCAGTAGTCCATAAATTCTTTTGACGTGAATTATCCTCCATTATCCGATCTTAAGCATTTGATTCTTGAATCCATCTCATTTTCAACCATTTCCTTGTAAATGTTGAAATTTTCAAAAGCTTTTGATTTGTTCTTGAGAAAGAAAACTAGAGTCATT
>SNQJ01S0001040.1:14722-26127 GCA_010110895.2 Picea sitchensis
ATTTGTAACTCCCATACAATCAATGTTACTCATTATCTGCCCCCACCTCCACCTGCATATCCTCATATGAGGGTGAGGGTGGGGGAATAATGAGTAAAACATATTATGAGGCTGGGGATGGAGGGAAATAATGATGAAAAACAAATATGTTTTACTCATTAACTCCCCCCACTTGCACCCTCATAGTAAAACATAATATGTTCAGTATCTCCCCTATTTTTCATCCTCATATATGAGGGTATGAGGGTGAGAGTGAGGGTGGTTGCGGGGGGATAATGAGTAAAACATAAGAGGGTATATTTTACTCAATATCTCCCCCAACCCTCATATAATTGAGACATGTGTCTTCAAGATGAACTCACTAGGAGGTCCACTGCAAAATGGGAAATATTAGGAGATATCACATTTATGGTGAGTTATCACGAGTTAATTGCACATTAATTGTGCATATACAAGGGAAAATATTTTTTCATGATCTTGAAATTAAAACACTTATAGAAAAAATACTTGGACATATGTGAATGGAGGAGGAAATGCATACAAAAAATGCATACACAACCAACATAAAGAGTGAGAGATGTAAATGGAGGAAAACAAATGAGAGATGTAGATGGAGGGGAAATACATAAACAACCGACACAAAGAGTAAGAGATGTAAAGGGATGAGAAAGAGTGAGAGATTAGAGATGAAGTTTTATTGGGATAAGAAAAGAATCTTTGGACATATGTAAATGGAGGGAGATGCTTACACAACTAACACATAGAGTGACAGTTACAGTTACAAAGAAGTTTTTTTTATTCAGATAGGCATATCTAATTTTTAATTGAACATCTAAATTTAGAGTGACGGTTACAGAGAAGTTTTTTTCATTGGGAAAGGCATATCTAATTTTTAATAGAACATCTAAACTTGGTAAAAAATTATAAAAATTTGATAAACTTTGGAGAAATGTTTTAAGTTCTAAAAAGTAGGTTAATCTTGACGCAAATTTCTCTATCCTTTCTAGGTATTTTATGGAATCTAACAATGGAAAATAGTGATTTTGATAGTTAAAATTTTCAATTCTACAAATTTTGACACAATATGTGAAAAACACAATTAGAAACTAAAGATCTATTTCAACAAGATTAACTTACTCTCCACACAAACTCAATTTTCCCAAAGGAAATAAGTATATTTCCATTTTTTCTAAATTCCAACTACGCATTTTGATAGAATCAAAATATGGAAAATCACAATTTTGATAATTAAAATTTCAACTCTACAAATTTTGACATAACATGTAAAAAATCCAATTCAAAACTAAAAACCCATTTCAACAAAATTATCTTTCTTTCCACACAAACTCAATGCTCCTCAAGCCTCGAAGAGAGAAAATTACGCCAGACATATTAAACCATGAAGTGAGAACATTTTGTTATACTTGGTAAAGGATGATAGAGGGAATGCTTGGAAGGCCATATACTCACACCTTTCATGGAATCCTTCATACTAAAACGGCCAAAGGGCATGATTATATATTGAAGCTTGTTGAAGAAAAATAAAAACAAAAAAGAATTAAAAAAAATGTTTATCATGTAATCTTAGTGGCCATCCAAAATGGTCTTCTTGATAACAATTTTTGGGTTCTAAACATTCGATATCCTCAGGTGCATTTTTCACTTCAAATAAGTGTAAATCATTTAAAAAAACTTAAGTGCAAATCATTTAAAAAAACCTAAAATGGACAAACTTACGGAGGTTCCTATTTTTCGACATCAACCCTCCTACTCAACCCTAATTTCATGTTTGAAATAAAGATTTTTACAACATTCCTACGCAACCCTAATTCCATGTTTGAAAGAATTACTCAACCTTGATTTCATGTTTGAAATAACCTTTTTAGCTTGTTAGGATTTTGTTGGCATATATAAATTATAGCTTCTTTTTTATTATCAGCATTCTCTCCCATTAATCTCCCGTTAATAGAGTTTGAGTTTGTCTAAGGAAAAAGTCGCATAGAGCGAAGAAATTTAAAAGTGATCCGTTGTGGGATATTGTTCAAACTCCTTAAAGAAAGGACACGTGGACAAAGAAAAAGGAAAAAAGGGAAATAATCACAATAATCCAGATTTGGTCACGAGAAAGCATAACACGGTGTTAGAACAATAATTTTTGAAATGGAAAATGGCACCATGCCTGGATAGGAGACCAAAACATAATCTCTTATTTCAACCTTTATGGTATTAAAAACTATTCCAAAGAAAAAGGATGCTTGGTAGCTGGAGGTTTAGCATTGGTTGCTCTATGTGAAACCCGAACAAAAAAATGCATGTTAGTATTGTTGGATATGTAGTAATGAAAAAAAAATACCAAAAAAACAAAATATCTAACTCCAGTTCAAAATAACTCAAGTAATGTATGTTAGTAATATTGGATATGTAGTAATGCAAAAAAATGAACACCCTATTTTAACAGATGGGATTCAAGAACAGATTTCTGGAGACAACGTGGAATTCTCACCAGGAAACTCCAACCACACCATAGCACAACAAAATAAAACCAAATTTGTTAATTATTTTATTTAAGTGGGCTCTAGTAGTTGAAAGAAAGGGCACACTGAGTGTGGCATCTCTGGAGAAAGTGTTGGATCTGTAGATTTGAGCGGTTAAATCTGAATAATCTGAGTGTCCCATGGGTTTTTTAACACACTGAATCCATTTATGCATTCAAAAATGCAATTTAAACAAGAAGAAGTTGTGATTTCGTCCAAATTTATGTAGTTGGATTCCGGCAGAAAAAAACAAAACATAGAACAATTACACAACATCTATATGATATGTTCCTATCATTAGTAGGGTAGTTTAAGAATCCCCCATGAAACATCTCGGAATAAAAGCATATTGGATTACCTCCTTACATCAAAATTCCTCCCATAGCATACCCATTTACATTTTTCTCGAGTTCAAAGGGCTTCTACAAGTTATGGAATGCCAGAACTTGATCTTTTATTGTATCTTGTAGAAAGTTTTTTGTTGATTATTTCTCCACTGGAAACTCGTATCACTAGTTGTTATGACGTCGAGTGGTTCAAATACCACTGAAACAGATGCTATGAATTTTTTTATGTGTTTTGTTTCCCCAACAAAGATCTTAACTTTAGTGACATTAGTAGGAACTAGCCATTTTACAATGGCCTCCATCTCTATGGGATCTATATTGAACTCCCCTCCACCGATCACATAACCCAAATAAACCAATAAATATTGAGAAAACTCACATTTCTTGAGGTTATCTAGTGGTGGTTGTTTTTTTAGAGTCTCTAACACATGTAGGAGATGTGAGATGTGCTCCTCCCATATAAATATATAAACCAATATATCTTCCAAATATACTATAATAAATTAATCTAAATATGGGCACAATGCATCATTCATCATTCTCATAAATGTAGTTGGTGCATTACATAAACCAAATGGCATGACCAACCATTCATACAAACATTTCCTTGTCTTGAAGATGGTATTCAAAGTGTCTTCTTATTTTACATGCACCTGGTGGTATCTTGATTTGATATTTGACTTGGTGAAGTACTTGGTATGTTGCAACTGGTCTAATAAATCATTGATTTTGGGAAGAGGTTACCAATTCTTGAGTGTAATCTTGTTAACAGATTTCTAGTCAATACACATTCACCAAGTCCTATCCTTCATGGGTACTATGATGATAGGTCACCCACAAGGTAAGGTTCTTGGTTGAATAACTCCCTTCTCCAACACTTTTTGCAACTATTTCTTTACTTTGATTTCTTCTAGAATAGATTGTCTATACAACCCAATATTTGGTAAAGGGGAGTTAGGAAACAATTGTAGAATAAATTGTCTATACAACCCAATATTTTGTAAAGGGGAGTTAGGAAACAATTGTATCTCTTGCTCTACTTCCTTCTTAAGTGGTATCCATTTAGGCTCCTGGAACAATCCTCTGTATGCCTACAACAAATCCTACAATTATGTTTTTACTTTTTAGTACATCCCTCTAGATATTTTTTTACTCTTATCAATTCATCACCTGGATGATTCTATTGTAAGAAAATAAAAGAATACTTCTTACTTAAACTAATCATCTTTTTAGCTTGGTTGGCACTTACTAGTGAGATATTCTATTTTCCTTTATGTTCATTAATGATGAAACACTTCCCATCCTTGATCAAGAGGTATTATTGTTCTCTCCTCATGAAGATTGTATCCCTGATATACATGTAGGGGAGTTTAAACACTACTCCACACACATCATGGGGTACTACATATAACTCCACTTCATCAATAAAATATCCAGTTACAACAAATTTGATCTTACACTATTTCATGACCTTGATTTATCTATCCTTGTTCATCCACCCCAATGGGTATGGGATTGGATGATCATGAACCTCCAACCCAAGATTATTAAATAAATTGGATGCTATGAGATTGGCCTATGAACCAAAATCAAATAGAGAATATACCTCGGTCTTCTTGGCCTACATATTGACAAAATAGTTTTTTCATCTCCTTCTCTTCCTTGTGATTAAGGATACTCAAATTCACCTCCTTCTCACTAAAGTGCATAAAATATTCTCATCCACATTTGAGTTACTCTCTACCCGATTTCTTGAATCCATGGCTAGAATGTTCTTATTCTTTGCATCCTCCTTACGGCTCTTAGGGTTCATCTCTAGGTGTAGTTTCCAACTGGCTCTTAGGGTTCATCTCTAGATGTAGTTTCCAACTCTTTTCTTTAGTATGAAAATTGATACTGCAATGGTTAGAATCATTACTTGGATCCTTGATTTGATGTGTAGTGGTTGTTATCTTCTTGTCTCCCCCCTTCCACTTATTTCTCTCCTTGGAAGCATCTTGAGGATCTTTCTATTTGAAACCACTTGGTTTTCCATTCTTGTGTCCTATATTTTTTAGATATTTTTCTTGTAGATAGGTCGCATCCACTGTCTTGGGATTGAAGAGAAACAATTACTTTCGCAAAAGACTATTTAGACCTCCCAGATACTTTAGGAGTAGATCTAGGTTCTTGAAGGAGTTACCCAACATGATAGCCATTTTTTTGAATTTGGTGGTGTACTCTTATAAAATTTTCCCTTTCCTTTTCCTAAAGTAATGCTAATGGATCCATTGGTCATCTACATACCCAATAGGCTAAAATTGGGACTTGATGAGGGATTTGAAATCCTCCCAATTAATTACTAGCGAATAAACCTTAAACATAAATGTCTTCATGTGACTTTCTCCCTAGGTTAATGCATTTACCTCTAATTTTAGTATCCATTTTCACTTTCATTTTAAATAAATACTATGCAGTGGTAATGGCACTGAAATTTGGCTACTCTTAATTTTTAGGATCTTTCCTTGACTCCTTTTATGGGTCTTCATGATCTCATGGTTTCTCCTCTTATTCGATCTTTGAGTTAGAGTGTATATACTCCCTAAATGGTCTAATATTTATTTCGAGAACCACCATGAGGTGGGCCACATTGTGAGATATATCAACAAATTTCTCTTCCATCCTCGCAAATATCTCTTATGTTGGAGCTCGAGGGTTGTTGTGAATATAGTCATCTACCATGACTAGGGTATGTGTCTTTCTTCGTAAACCAGTTCCTAGATCAAGAAAATTTCCACAAATACTCCAAAACAAAATTCTCTAATACTAATATGATTTGTAAATTATCATGGATATTCCACTTCAACAGTTCATCACAATAGATCTTATACTATTGTGAAAATTTAGATTATGCAATTTATCTCCTTAGATACCAGATTAGTTATTACTAGACTATTGCTAAAATTTATGAAAATAACTAAATACAAAAATGAAAGAAATGAGAAAAATAACACACCGAACACACATAAATGAAAACAAGATATATCCAAGGAAGCCTAATACGAGAGAAAACCCATCTAGAAAGTGAAGCCTATTCTTTGCTCTCTTTTCTTCAATTAAAGAAATGAAAATACAAAGAAAGAGACACTCACTATGGAGTTTCCTTTGACACTATGGCCTATATGGACACTAGAAAATATTCTCCTCCTCTATTATGCTCTAAAAATACCACTCCTATATTCTTTTCAAAGTTATGGTACAAGTACAATACTAAAGAATAGAACCCTTTCTCCTCCTAGTCGCTTGGTATTTAACATAGCCCGATAGTCGTCTAGGGAAAGGTTTTTTACTTCCTCAACCTTTTAATTAGTGATAAGGTTTGTACCTTTTAATTAGTGATAAGGTTTGTACCTTGTTGACTTGGGTGAAAATATTTTTGTCGACATCAGGGATAGTTTCCTGATGGAAGGTCCTAATTAGAACCACTCTCATTTGAATAGAAATATCCAATGGAATATGGGCCCGACTTCCGCTAACTAAATGAATTTCTCTTAGAAGAGAGACTTTTCCATCTAATATAGGATAAATCCTAAATGCAAAACTATTATAATATGGTAATGCAATCTTATTGTAATGAACAACTACAATCATATTCTACCAATAACATAGTCAATTACTGGTATATAGTTTAATGTGTAAAAAAGAATAGTTCTTGTTTCACACAACCAAATCATATTGCATACTTTTTTTCATACAAATTACCATAAGCATGTTCCTGTAATTGAATTCACAATCCATTTGAAATTATTCCCTACAAATGACAATTGGAAATAATTAAAAATTGAAAACACTTATAGAAAACAATGCACCATTGAATAAATGAATAATAAAATTTCTTTCTATTATCCTCCCTTAAATAAATAGTTCATTTTTAGGAATACAACAAGAAGAAGAGAAATTTCCTACCACCATTGAGTTTGATAACGAGTTATAAAATACCCAATTTCAATTCTCCAACCACCCCTCTTTTAGTTTACATTGAACTTCTTTTATACCTGAAAGTGGAATGTTGACCTTCCTAATTACATAATTTTTCAGTTACTAATTCTATAGATTCCCTACTCTTCCCATTCCCATTACATTTATGATTTTCCAAAACATATAAAAATCATTACATAATATTCCTTTGTACTATGATCTCCTCAGGAAGGTGAGAAACTTGAAATATTTGGCGATGAAGGGATCTTCGAATAAAAATTTAGACTAGATGATGACCAACTACAGGAAAACTTGTTCATTGATCACATACCTGATGTGTTTGTTTAGGGAACTCAATTGGACAAGGAGGAAACACATGCTTTCCCTCGAGCCTTCTCCTTTTACGAAGATGAATAGTTGTGGACCTCTATTTTCCTACCTCGCTCTTGTTCCATGGTGAATAATGGGATATTATTTTTTATTTGGATGGAGTTTAGGTTGGATTATGTATTACCACCATATTTTCAAGTGTATTATGCATTCTATAAGAACAGGTTCTCTACTACTTGTAAAATCAAGTGAAGTTCCTCTTTGGTCTGGCACTGTCGGATCCTGATAGTTCCTCCTAGTGGAAATAATCAAGAGAATGAATAAACCTATCATGATGTTTTGGCCTTGAAATATCAAACTCTAACTCCTCCCTTTGCTAAGCAATAAAGTTTCCATGTCCTTTTCTTCCTTTTATAATCATTCCACACGATTTTCCTTGAAATGAGACTACGTGCGAAAGGCGTTGGTACCAAAGACTCATTTTGTTCTTCCCACTCAAAAGGACACTTCATACATTAATTATCCAAGATCCGTATAATCTTCGAGCACTGGTCATCTATGCCTTACCTTCAACTTGTAATATCTCGCCTTCCTTTAGTGGATCTATATGTAATGCTTGTAACCAGTGTGTCATCTATCTCTAGTTATAATCGTTGTTTATTACGTTTTCACATGTGGTGATTATCTTCTTCCCTTATCTATGTTTCTTGCATTAATCTCTTGGAATATGAAAATACGTAGATAGTTCTGAGCCTACATACCACAATAACTACATTTACCAAGATTTGTCATAGGTCTATCTAGGATTCCTTGTACTATATTATACTTCTTTAATTCCACATGGATTTAATACATGTGAGATGATAAGTTGAATGATATGCATATAAGAATTGTCATGTAACCTATCATCAACAAATGGGTTGGAAAGATATTTAAGTTGTAAGCATGTTTTCAAGAACATATACATATTTTGGAAACTTTAAATGAAGTTGATGAGTGGCAGTTCATACGTTTTTCATAGATTTCAATCAATAGATTTATGGGTTGTGGGGTTTCAGGGTCATAGTATTTTATGTATGGGTAATTTGGGAAGAGGAAAATTACATGAGTTCTTTCTCATAGATTCTTCTTCATGATCTGCGGATTTGTGGAAAATCCTCCACGATTTCGACAATCTCAATCAAGGTTTACCCATAGTGAAGTTTCGTCACATATTAGGCAACAACGTTTTCCGGCACTTCGGGTATAAGGATTTGTGGTGCGGATCGAGAATGAGCTTTTAGGAATAACAAACTCCCTAACAGGTAAATATGCAAACATTAGTACTGAAAAGGGTCGAATTCACTAAGATGGTGTCAAGATAGGTAAATTTCATAAGGGTTGGTCTTACACGACTTGCAGGTCATGAGTTTGTGGAGGATCATTGTTTGAATTTATTTGGTGACCTTCGCAAAGCCTATTGTCTGCAATGCTTATTTATGTGGCTTGTACTTTGTGGTAATATGTGCATATAGGTTTTACATGGTTCAATACAAGACCGCATTCCCACAACCATGAACCAATGAAAATGGTTTGTATTCTTCATGTGCATGGTTCTTCTAATCCCATGGGAATAATTTGTCTTTCCTATATTTGTGTAGTTAGCTTCCTTTCATTGACTAATCTACCGATATTCGACTTGCAACAATCCTTTTCTTTCGTCCTTTACAAAGGATATTCATTCTTTGTTTGCAGGTATTCAATCTACCGATATTCGACTTGCAACAATCCTTTTCTTTCTTCTTTTACAAAGGATATTCATTCTTTGTTTGCAGGTGAATACCTTGGGCTATCATGTTCCTCTTCACGTCATTAAAGTTTCTTCTCGTCTCAAGTAGACAAAAATAAAATATGAGTGCATGTTCCATAAATCATTCACATGTATTTCTTTCAAATCCACAATCCCTATTTATTCTAATACTCAATCGGAGAAAGATTATCAATTAATTCAACTGAGTTATATTTCATTCAAACTGAAATCGTATATGTATGATATCAATAGAATAAGATTTTCATTGTTTTACTTGGTTAGATATTCATGTCGTAACCAAGATCTTCTATCATCTCTTGAACTCATGGTGTTAAAATCATTAAATGTAATGAGATTAGCGAGGGTACCCATAACAAGAGACATGCGACCTCATTATAGTGATCCCTTACCTCATGGAGGAGAGTATCTGATTTATCCCGCATGGGAAGAAAATGTGGGTTAATGATATGTACCCTTTCTCTATCAAATTTAACATATAAATCTTATGGTTAGAAAAACAAAAACTCCCTCCCCTTCTCCTATGGATTATCTGGAAGATCATAGATGAAGCGAGTGAATTTATGTGATTGTAGGGGTCATTTCCACATCTTCCTTTCTTATAGTTTAGCTAATGGAATCAATTCAGATGAAATCTGGCTTATAGTCATATGACTCTAGGAAAATTTGATGATATGTGATGCAGGAGCATCTACGACTTAATCAAGCGAGCCAGCGTGGAGGGAAGAGAGGAACAGCTGGACAACACCAGCGTATACGTTTTCTTGAATTACTTTGAAAAGATCGTTGCGCCGTCGTTTCAAGGAAGGCATTCAAAGCCGGTCGCATTTGTATTGTAATATAGATAAGAAGGCATTTAATAGTTTTAATGTTGGTGGATAGGAGTTAACTATAGATTAAACAGGTTTTACTTTCGAGAGGGAAAACAGAGTATAGACACCCTGCCTTGTATCATTGTAGTGTTAGCATTAGATTATTCAGCATTAGCATTCTGAGAAGAGAGGATCAGAGAAGAGAGCTTGTGTAGAAACTCCATGTACAGACATTGAATTAATAGAAAAGCTTTGCTTCAATTCCATGGATGTGTTCGATCTCTGCGTGTTGTTGATATTATGCCTTTGCATGTTTGCTTCCTTTTATGCTTATCTGTTATATGTTGCATATGTGATTGCGTATCAGGTTCGTAACCTGAGGGAATGAGTTTCAATTGTTTCTCTGCTTAGGCCAGGAGATTCCTGCGTCGAGTGCAGTCGAATACCTCCGCATAGAGTGCGTCGAGGAGGCTAAGTAGTTGAACTTTTGTTCTCTTTTGCCTTGAGTCGGCTTGGGTTGTTCGAACCGTGCAGTTGAGTGCAGGTTGGATGTGAAGTCTTAGTAGCAAGTCTGAGAAGAGAAGGGCCGACGCGGTTGTGAGTGGGAGTGCACAGGAACCGAAAGACTTCTTCACTGTTGGAAATGGTTGAAGACTGAGCACAGGGAGCTTGTTCGAGAAATCTCTGAAGAAGTCTGAGTTAGCAAAAGCTCAAGAGGAATAACTCCTTGTTTCATTTTGGAAACAGAACTGAGTGGAGTTCATACAGGACAAAGTTGGCGAAGGGGAGAACCTCTTCAAGAGGAAGAGAATCGACAACTTGAAGTTGTCAAAGTAAATCACGAAATTTCGCAGACAGTCAGATTTCGGAGGAGCTGCAAGGGAGTTAACTCGTAGGAGCAAGGAGGAGTCCGCCCACCATTTCATATCGGAAATTCAGGGTTGGCGAGTGCAAGAGTTACCTGCACGTAGAAATCGCGAGGTGCGATCCCCCGATTTAATCGGAGCCGTCAATCGTTGGAGGGACAGGTGGCACGAGATCCCCAGGATTCGGAACTCGGCATTTCGGTGGTTGCAAAGTCGCAAGGAGGACGGAGGAATCGCGAGCGCACGAGTTGCGACGGGTCCCACGGAGATTGTGTGGAGAAAAACACGTGGCGTCACGCATCGGCACTCCGAGGTCAAGTGAGTAAGTCTTAGACTTCGTGAGTGGCGATATCCCGAGGTTGACCGTTGACCATCAGAGATCGGGATTTCGGTTTTTGATTGCACAAGGACAGGGTTGCAAGCTTCGCGATATCGCGAGACCTGATCTCCCGATACGCGAAGAGCAGTTCCGAGAAGGAGTATCCTGTGGGGACAAAGGCTCTCGAGGGGAGATGGAAGAGTATTGACTCTTCGGGCCGTGTGGTTGAAGGTCCTGGTGGGAGCGACCGTCCGCTGAGGGGCAGGTTGCGTCAGAGTGGTATCAGAGCCGGAAGGGGATTCTCTTTGCTACGATAGTAGAGAGAGGCAGTAGCGAAATTTTCCATGCCGCCCAAGAGAGAGAGGCAGTCACCTGATCGTGAGGACAGGGACACCCGAAGAAGGGGAAGGCCGGCAGGAAATGCAGAAATGGA
>SNQJ01S0001040.1:26561-88131 GCA_010110895.2 Picea sitchensis
ATGAACTTTTTCAAAAAAAGTAACAAAAGAGAGACTTGAACTCAATACCTCTTACTTAATAAGGCAAGTTTTAACCAAATGGTCTAGCAAAACATATTGTAATGTTCATAAGGAGGATTGGGGGTGTTGTTGTTGTTGTTGTTGTTGTTGTGGAAGACGACCTTGGAGAGCATGCTCCAAAAAAACTCTTTTCACACAAGAAAACAATTTCGCTCCGGATTCTGACTGTAATGGCCGTATCTTGGGCAAACGGAAACCTTTTTGAGTGAAACAAAAAGTGTTCCTGAATGAGAAGCATGCTTTGGATGCAATGGAACATTCCTTTCAGCCCAAAAATGTACAGAAATTCCAGAAAATGGAGATGAGGCAACTCGGCTTCACGATCTCAATCTACAACAGGAGCGGGTCTTCAAACAGGCTCTGATACCATGTTCAACAACACATGTATTCAAACAGAGGATGAACACCTTCAGTAACCACTCACATAACCATATCAAATATCAACACACCGATGTTTTTACGTGGTAAAACCCCTACGGGGAAACATCCACGGCCCCAACCAACGCGGCCACTTGGAGAAATTTATTAATGCAAAGAAAAAGATTACAGAGAGATTTTACAAGAGAGTTTCTCACAATCGATCGTCGACAAATGACCCTCCATGCTCTTTAAATAGAGATCATGGACCAATCGGGTTTTAAGCCATGAATCAATGGCCGTTAAGATTGAGGAGAGTATGAACCATTGGATCACTCTATGTCAGGAACATATCGTGACCGTCGGATTTCCTAACTACAAATGCATACTAATGCATACTAAAGAAACACACTTTTACCTAATGACATATTAGACCAAGTAGATCTTAACTAACTCCTAAGTGTCTAAATATCCTAACAGGGACAATTTCCCATGCACTGTTTTTGACAATGGAGTCATACTCCTCTACCATAGCATCAACCCAAGTGGGATCCTGCACTGCTTTCTGAAAGGAAGATGGTTCAGTCATAATACATTTTCTCATGAGAGCCATGTATCCAACAAATTGATCAGGAGATTGTCTCTATCTGCGCTGTGAAGTAGGGGCTCCTACATTCTGTGCAACATCTAGTCTCAATCTGTCAGCTTCCATGGTGCGCTTTCTGCCATTTCTGATGGATGGCTCTGCCTGAGTGGTTTCCTCCACTCCGTGAATCACCTCATGTGGTTGTTCCACATCTTGAGACTCATCTTTGGGAACCAATAGTTCCTCTTCTGCATGCAAGTCTAGCTCCCTCTCAAGTGACAACCGCATGGCTTTCCCCTCATCAAAATTTATATCCTGCCACATAACAATCATCTTACTGTTAGGAAAATACACATGATAATTATGCGGTGTTTTTGTGTACCCCAAAAATATCCCAACTTTAGCAGTCAGTTCCAGCTTCTTCCTGGAATCCTTGGTCACATGCACATAAATAGATGAGCCAAAAATTTTAAAATGAGAAACATTAGGTTTCATACCGGTGAAATATTCTTCAGTTGTACTCATGTCAAGTACTCTATGAGGACAATGATTTTGCAGATAAACCACAGTATTGCATGCTTCTTCCCACAAATGCATTGGTAGGCCCTAATCATTCAACATCACTCATGTTGCACCCATGATAGTTCTGTTCTTTCTCTCCGCGACCCCATTTTGTTGTGGGTTATGAGGCACTATGAGCTCTCTTTGAATTCCTTCTTTGTTCCATAAGTCTTTGAATTCGTTAGAGATGTATTATCCACCATTATCGCTCCTTAGAGCCTTCACTTGCTTCCCCGAGTCATTCTCCACCAATGCTTTAAACTCACAGAACTTTGAGAATGTTTGATCCTTCTTCTGCATGAAGAATATCCAGTATTTACAAGAAAAGTCATCAACAAAAATAAGATAATACCTATGTTTTGTTGTTGAAGCAACCGAGAATGGTCCACACACGTGTGTGTGAATTCTCTCCAAGATCATCGAAGCACGGTTCTCCTTTTCATGAAAGGTGGACTTTACATACTTCCCCAGGGTGCACCCCTTGCACTGATCTAACTGAGCAAGTGTTCCCCTTGGAAGTCTAGTAGATATTTGATGCATGATATTCAAGGCTCCATGATGAATATTGTCCAATCTCTCGTGCGATAATTCGCCCTCGTCTCGGCTCACCACTTTTTCTTCCTTGCCCACCATGGCACCGCAACCATCTACCTCCATCATGTAGAGATTCTTAACTCGAACGCCTATCTTCTTGACTTGACCCATTGATTTATGTCATAGGAAAGATTTTCCACTGCTGAAAGTAACGTCATAGCCCTTGTCCTCCAACATTGTGACCAAGACCAGGTTTTTCTTCAGACCTGGAACATGCATAACATTTTTCAATTGGAATGGTTTACCTAAATCCCTCTGAAAGGTAATGGTACCAATACCAGTCACACTGTATTGTCCATCGTCACCCATCTCTATATGCATTCTGAGATCTTTCTCCTCTAAGTCACTGAAAGACTCTTTATCTCCCATCATGTGGTAGGAAGCGCCACTATCCAAATACCACACCAATCCCGATGCACTTGAAGCCATGAATGCGATCAAAGAGAAATCAAGTTCAAATTTCAAGACAAGAGCCTCACCAGTCGCAGCTCCAACAATTGTCTTGTTCTTCCTCTTTTACAGACAGTTAGTAGTGAGATGCCCATGTCTATGACAGTGAAAACACTTCACTTTGGACAAATCCATCTTCTTGACTTTAGAATTGGATTTTGAATGGAATTTATTCCCTTTCCCTTTCCTTTTCTTGCAGTCAAAGAAAAATCCTCTTCATCATCACGCTTTGATGAAGATTCATCTCTGGTGTTCCACCTGAACTCCTCTTGCACTAGATCCGATCATAGTCGTTCCCAATATGGAAAATTTTTCCTTCCATTGATGGAGTCTTGATAACTGTGCCAAATCTTGGGAAGTCTAAGGAGAGCCAAGATCACCAAATCATCAACAACGACCGTTATTCCCACACTTCCAAGCTCATCCTGACATTGGACAAACTTCATGAGATATTTTGGAATGGTGTCTCCCTTCTCCATCTTGATCTTCCTGAGTTTATCTTTGAGTGCAAATTTCCTATGGCCGTTGTTTTTTTGGAATAGATCTGTCAAAACCATCCACATTGCATGTGGTGTGGCTTTCCCATGGAGACTTGAGACAATCTTGTCTCGAACTCCCTCCAATAGAATCCTCCTCGCCTTTGCCACTTTCTTTTGCCATGCATCAAGATTTGCAGTGTCTGTAGCAACTGGATTAGGAACATATCTGTCAATGAAATCCTTCAAGCCATTGTCTTCGAGTACTACTTCCATCTTGTCATTCCAAGAAATGTAGTTCGAGCTGCCCTCGAGTGCATACTCCAACCTCAAGCCATTGAAATCCATTTCGATCTTGAATCAACTATTGCACCAAGAAATTCCTTATGCAAATTCAAATGTTATCCAACCACAAAATCAGCTATTGCAATCCTTCTTGCCTTGGGAGGTTTGCACCTTACCAGTTACTAGTCTGAGGGAAGTTTGCACCTCACTTGTGTATAGCCTGCGAACTGTTTGAGGGAGTTCACACTGTAATGCACTGTGGGGTGAGGGAAGTTCACACCTCTCCTTTAAGCAGCCTGCGAGAATATTAAGGAAGTTCTCACCTCTCCTTTGAGTAGGGTGCGATAATTTCTTCTCCTAGAAATGTGTGAATTTTTCAGTACTAAGGTTCGCACCTTGCTAGAGATGGGACCTGCAAAAATACTATTATTTTTGCACCTCACTTCCGTGGCTTTGATACCATGTATAAATTTCAACACAATTAATGTATTTCCTATGATTCTCTTGATCTAACAGTTATGTGCCATTGTTAAATACAAAATCACTTATACTAATGTTCTTTCAGAAATTTAAACCACGATCACAAAGTGAAATATCAAGAACACATAACACATAAGTTTTTCTGAGAAAGCATAAAGATAAAAAACCCACTATCATATATTATGTATATCATGGATCACGAAACAATCTCATACAAAAATTTAATCCAAGAGATCTCAGTACAATACAATCGTCTCAAACTGTCATACAAAAATTGACAAATTCATGTTCCAATATTTTGTCTCCAGACAACCTGCCTCCTCTGCATAATCCCTGCAATTAGAATTCTCACAATGAATTTGAATTACCTAGTTTGCACATGCTCATGAGCATATCCACAGCATGTGTGATTTCATGATTGCACTGCACTCAAATCACAACTGATAGCCAAATTGTCCCTTTCACCTGTTATCTCAAATGGGTATCCACTGGATCTAACATGCATGTAGTTAACCGTGGTGAATATTTAGTTGCATGTGAGTTCATTGACTGTGAAGTAATTAATAATTAATTCACTGAACTCTCACTAGTGTAATTTTAGTTACAACTAGTACAACTGGGATTAACTCACTTAACTACACTTATAATTCTGTTACAACTCCAAATCACCTCCATGTCTTACCAACCAACCTTTGAACTCGAATTTCCCATAGTTAACTGATTTTCCATTTCAGTTAATTATTTAAAGTAATTATGAAATAATAGATTAATATTTATTGTCCAATTTATTTAAGGGAAAAGTTAATTAGACACATGTTTCTTGTTGACTTTTCAACAATGTATGCCCCTTATTATAACATTGTTGTATGTCATATTCAATGGTGTATATACCTTGTGTCATAGCATTAAATGTTGTATCACATCCTATGGTACATATGTTCATTATTATAGCATTAAATTCTATGCCACAGGGTGCATAGTTCTTACCATTACATAAGGCTATTGAGTGTTTCTTTCCTTATAGTTTGGATGAGATGTTTCATAATGGTTGATAGTGGATGGAACTTTCTTAGTGGGGTGTTAACTGGAACTTTGCACAAACATTGCATTGACCATGACCGAACACTCATCAAGAGAACAAGTTTTACAATTAAAATTAGATTTTTGTGAATTGGGAATATCATTTAGGGATATAAATATTGATCAGGTGGATGGTACACTCTACATTGACCATTGTTTAATGCTCATTAAGAGCATAAGGTTCACAATAAGAATTGGATTTTTGGGAATAGGCAAGATTGTTGCACTTATGAATCTCTAATGACCATACCTCATCCTTTTTCACTCATAGAACACTATAAGTTTCATTGAGAATGTTTAGAAAAAAAAATAACTCCTATGAATTACCTTTACTGAATATGATGCATTGGTTTCAAGAATTGAGAGAAAATAGTCATATCTCTACATATCATCGATCGTAGATTGAAGCGTAGACTCATATCATTGGTAGTGGCCACTATTTACTCAGTCCAAGACACTCCATTGGATTGTACAACAAGAAAAGTAACTTGTTAATAATAAAGCAAACTTCATTAGATCTCTCACTTCTCTCCTTAGTAAGTGTAGGAAAAACCTTGTTTGTTTATAAAAAAAATTATGTACCATTTGTCACACAAAAAATGAACTAGATCAACACACTTTCGGTCATATCCTCCATGCTCAATATTTTTTCCACACATTCTCATGTAGGTTGGGCATTTATCTCATCTCAAGGAGATGAAGTTATGAGAGATCAATTGATTGCTATTATTAGCCTTTTGTTATGATTAGTCGTTAGATCTCATTGGAATTATCTACTGCCTAGGCTAAGGCTCGAAAATAGATTCTATCAAGTTCAATACATGTTCCATGAAATTAACAAGGGTCTAGTATGTTGGTGGTGTATATGAGGATGTTTCAGTCCCTTATAAAAAATAGTTTATTAACTATGGAATTCAAATGCAAAAGCGAGGGCTATAACTATTGGTTGAAAGGCATTCAAATGCAATTTTGAGGGTTATAACTATAGGTTGTAAGTCATTTAAATGAAAAGGTAAGGCCTATAAATATGGGTTGTAAATCCCTCTCATCACAAAATACCAACCCTTGTCACTTCATTTGCTTTGCTAGAGCTAAGATCACTTGTAGTGGTCGTGAATTTGATTGCAATTGTCCCATATTTCAAGTAGATGTAGATTGTGATATTTATTATGATTGTATTTTTACCTATGTTGCTCTTGGATATAATTCCAACTATCAATCTATATCAGTCTCCACCATAACTCTCATTGTCTATGGAACATGTGGTTGTGTCCTTTTCTCTCTTGACTCTAATTCTAACTATTGATTTGTATTAGTTTCCACCATAACTTGAACTCTCGTTGTTTATGGATGTTTATTCCTGTGAAACCCATGGTTGTGTCGATTAATCTCACACAATTTATAATTTGATGGATCTATGGAGGGTTGATGCATCACAAAGGAACCCACAAAAAATGAACTAGTGATCTGAGAATGACTAAACCTCATGCTGACCAACTAGTCTATCACCCTTGGGATAAAAGATTCTCTCACACAATTACATGGGAATTGATGTCTACAGACAATGGGCCGATTGAATAGTGTGAGGTTTAGTCTCATCTGGTCAGTGATTTTATTCTTTTTGGTTCCTTTTATGATGCATCAACCCTCCTCAAATCCATCAGTTACTGGGGACACATTGAACTAGTAACTTGACAAGGACTAAACCCCACACTGACCAACTATATCTCATCCTATCAATAGTTTGATTCATGTGGGTTTATTTGTAATGCATCAACCCTCTTGAAAAACATCAAATACCAAGGAAAAATAAATTATGTGGGAATTTAGTTGTCACAAGCTATTCTTAGCAAATATGAATACAGATGATTTTTTCCTTTTTCAAGAAAACACCTGAAAGATTGAGTTTGTATACTTTTTATTTCATTTTTAAAAAGAAAAAATCCCTCCAATTGTCTTTAATTCTTAGGATCTTAGGTCTTGCAAAGATTCCCAAAAATATTTTTTCATTCAACACAACATGTATGCCATGATGATTCATTTCCAACACTATTGGATCATTGATGTATTTCCTAGCAATGTTTTTAGTGAAAAAGATTACGATGTTGGTGAAAATTTCTTCATTTTTCATTAACAAAATCATGGATATGAAGGTCGATTCGATTAAATTGCTCATGTTTACTGATGTGGTCTCCCTTTTTAACGAAACATTATATTAATATTATATGCATTAATAATCACTATTATTTGGTTAAATTAAAACTCTATATGGAAGGATAAGGGTTTAGGTAGTGGTATGATATAATTCTAAAATCAATTCATGTGCCATTTTGCAATGTCCCCATTTTTGGATTCCCCTGCTCCGTAGTAAGAGGTGACCTTGTAAGTTTATGTCGATGTGGCCAGATGAGTAAAATGAGGCTAAAAATGAGCTCAGGCAATTTGGATGGGTTATATGGGGCCAAAAATAGTCCATTCTCCATATTTCATCATCATGATAATTTCTACACAATCCACCCTTGGTTATGTGTTGTTCTGATGATTTCCATAATTTTGGTTATTATTGAGTGTAATTTAATTAAATGTTCTAAATATGTTATTGGGACCATATTAATTATATGAAGGGATACATGAGTGTAATAGCCCATTGGAACTGGACAAAAAGGCCTAAAGGTCGAAATGATGAGAAAAGGATTTCCGATGACTAGGAATGCCTTAGAAGCCAATTAATCACTTTCTAGCATTAAAAGGGGCTTTAAAAGGGTTATAAAGTGAATTTAATATGCATGTGAATTTGGTCAAAGAGAGGAAATATCTATAAGGGTATCAAAGAAGTATAATGGAAGGGTAGAACTTTTCCTTTCCTCATTATGATTTGATCTCTCATTTTGGAGTGCTCTTAGAGCCATTGTTTTGATAGGGTTTATTAAAACCATTCCACCATTACAGTTTAGTTTTAGAGGTGCAATATCCACCCTAGATAGACAAGAAGGTGGATCCATCGAAGACCTTCAAATGAGATTCATTTGTGGATTGATATCAGTTTGGAGGTGTATATTCATAGGGTTTTCTAGTGGTGACCGTGACATCATCCAGGTTTCGACTTGTTATTATGTGTTTTTCGCTGATGATAGTGCAGTGCCCATATAATCTATTTGATGATGGAGAAGGCTATCCACCATGAAACAAACCAATAATTGGGAACTTGCTGCATGGAGGAAGAATTACATATCCATACCGCATACCATACCATACATGGCATGACCATCTATCACCTCACTGTTTCACATTAAATTGTCTGACCGTCATCGAAGATTGAGTCCAGTGAATGATGAATCCATAGAATCCCTTTGTTATCTGCACCACTAATATGTTGTGATATATACAATGTAATATGTTGTAAATTCCAGGGTCTGAAATTTAAAAGATGGTAAATATTAATGAGCTACCTGGGTGTTATTATGTTGACCATGTTTGATTAAGTGTTGAAACCTGAAACTTTTCTCCAAAACAACATGTCACATATGTTTAGGGTTAGGTTTTGTCAATACAGAGAAAGAATTGAATCTATGTAGCTTATGTTTAAGGTTAGGTTTTGATCGTCAGAGGAGTATCTCCAACAACTAGCCCAAAACAAATCAACTAGAGGAAAAGTGATCAAAGAGGTGAGTATTCATAGGAGTAGCTCTAATTGTTAGAGGAGTAGCTCCAACAACTCGCCCAAAACAAATTAGCTGGACGGAAAATCACTCAAAGAGGTGAGTATTCATAGGATTTTTTCTGGTGTTGGAGAAAGAGATGTGAGTATTCCTAGGAACTTGTCTGATGCGAAAAATAAAGAGCTCAACATTCAGAAGAAAAATTTGTTTTGTATATAGAGAGCTCAGCATTCAGAAGAGTAATCCTGATGTAAACTCTAAAGCCGCGTGGGAGTTGGATGTAAACGATAAATTTGATGTGTTTAATAAGGATTTCTATGATAAACTCAAGAGGTAGAGCCCTGACGGAGGTGTAGCATTGGTAGGTTTCTCCCTTACTGCTACATTCAATCCTGCTGCAGGGATTATGGATTATGTAGATTTGTCATTCGCTAGACTCAATCTCCGACAATGGTCAGACAATTTAATGTGAAACAGTGAGGTGACAGACGGTTACACCATGTATGGTATGGTATGTAGTATTGATATGTAAGTCTTCCTCCATGCAGCAACTTCCCAATCAGTGGGTTTCTACATGGTGTATAGCCTTCTCCCTCATCAGTATAATCAAACAAATGAGTTTCCAATGTGGGTACTAAAGAATGGCGAAGCCTATCCACCATGCAGTAGCCTAATGATTGGGAAGCTGCTGCATGGAAGAAGACTTACATATCCATACTACATACCATACCATACATGGCATGATCGTCTGCAACCTCACTGTTTCACATTAAATTGTTTGACCACCGTCGAATATTGAGTCCAGTGAATGATGAATCGACATAATCACGATCATTTTTGCATAGTCCTCCCTTGGTTCCGTGGTGTTCTGACGATTTTCGTAGTTTTGATTATTATTGGGCTTAATTTAATTAAATGCACTAAATATGTTATATGGACCATATTATCTGAAGAAATAGATGAGTGTAATAGCTCATTGGAACCAAGATGGAAAGGCCTAAAGTTTGGAATGGCGAGAAAGGGATTTTTGACATTTGGGAATGCCTTAGAAGCCAATTAATCACTTTCCATCATTAAAAATCGGTTTGAAAGGGTTATAAAGTGAATTTAAACTTCATGTGGATTTGGTCAAAGAGAGGAAATATATAGAAGGGGTATGGAGAAGTATAAAAGATGGGTATCACTTCAGCTTTCTTAATTATGATTTGATCTCTCATTTTGGAGTTGTCATGGAGCCATTGTTTCGTTAGGGTTTATAAAATCCCTTCAACCATTGTTATTTAGTTTCAGTGGAACAATATCCACCCTATCTTATACAAGAAGGAGGATCCATCGAGGATATTCAACTGAGCTTCATTTGTGGATTGATGTAAGTTTGGAGGTGCATATTCATAGGGTTTTCTGGTGGTGATCATGACATCATCCAAGTTTTGGCTTGTTATTATGTGTTTTTCATTGATGATAGTGCAAATTCTGTAACAGGCATTGGATGAATGTATCCATATTTTCATTTCTAATAAAATAATCCATGATGTTCTTCTATTCCATGTGTATCTATCTTTGCTAGTAATATGTTTGATGAAATTTCTCTCGTGGAATGAAAAATCTATTGGGAAGGATAATGGTGAAAGATATAACAATGAGTGTAAGTCCATAATGAATATTGTCAACTACTACATGGAATGGACAAACATTACGAGAAGAATCTCATAGCTATGAAATCTAGTTTATGTATGAAGTAGATTCAAATTTCTTTTTGAAAGTTTTATGATGACATCTCATGGTAGTTGTATGTGTATGATACAAATGAGATAACAAAACTTTATAGTAAGGGTAAATGGTGGTTGTTGTAATTTTTAAGGACAAACATGATGCTATTATCATGACATTGGAATTTTGTGATATACCTTGATAACCTTAAAACTACATTATATTAGAGGTTTCTAGTGGGATGCCCTTGCAATATAACTTTAAAAGTATGTGATATTATTTTATGTGAAATCCTTGGAAACATGGGTTTCTTAAGGGATTGTTTAGTAGAGAAGGGGAAGTGTGAGCCTAGAAGGGTGAGTGTGTAAAGGAAGTGGCAAATTAAATGAATCCATTATGAGAGATTCATGTTAAATGCTCAGTTGGGATTAAGAAGTTACATGTTTTGGGTGTGTCAAAGAAGGAATCTAAGTGAATCTTTCTTGTGGTAGCCTTGTTTATCAAATATGTATTCATTCAAACTTGTGTTGGGCTAAATTNNTCAATTATAAATTTGAAAATCCTTATGGATATGAATATTGTTGTTTAAAATGATTATTTCATGCATGTTTTTCCTTTGATGATTTAGATTCATATGCTGAAATCCTAATACCTTAGAGGTGTCCCATAAAAGTGAAAGGAATGGTTGGAAATTTCTTTCCATGATCCAAAAATGGGTAGAAACTGTAGAACACTTGATTTGAAAATATCACTAAGTTCAATACCACTTTCTTATTCCAAAATATTTTATTGACAATGCTTATAGCATGGAAGTGATTTATCTTACTCAAACAAACACTTTAATTGATGATCATATGATGCAGGAGCATCGCCCACATCAAGCGAGCCTGGGGGCAAGCACCACACATTTTGAGCATATGTTAAATTGTTTAAAACTTTTGAAGAAGTGGATGAACCAAACTTAAATGTGATAGTTAAGGAGAGGCATACTTATGCATTGTATAGGACCTTGAGCAATCCGCTCTCGTCCATAGTAGGTAGGAGGCATTCATGTAAGTAGATAGAATTTAATTCTAGATTAGACAGTTGTAGAGCGCAAGAGGGAAATGGGATATAGACACCCTCATTGTGCGTTGTATCATTATCAGAGTCAGAAGCATTGGAACATAGAAGGGGAGCAGAGAGCTGAGTAACAACACCCATGTACTGATATTTGGATTAATAGAAAGAGATTGATTCAAAATTCATGGTTTTGTGTTTATTCTCTGTGTATTGATGCTGAATGATATGTTCATGAATGTTTGCTTCTTGTTATACATTTTCTTTTATATGATGTGCATGTGATTTCCTGATCTGGGTTTGAAGTCTGGAAGGAGAAGGAATGAGTTTCAATTGGTTCTCTATCTGAGCAAGATTCCTGCAAGGAGTGCAGTTGATTTGTCCGCAAGGAGTGAATTGACAAGGAGTTCAGAGGGTTGTCTCTGAAAGCTCAGCAGAGATAGCGATTCTCCTCATTTTCTCAGAGTGCGGTTAGGCACAGGTGTCGTGCAAGGAGTGCGTAGGCCAAGGAGAATCTCAGGGTTGTAGACCGGAGTCAAATATCGAAGGACTGTTGCTGCAGGTGTGCGCAGACTCCTAGTAGTTGACATTTGAAGGTGTCTGAAGGTTGTGTAAGGAGTGCGCGCCAGAGCCTTTTCTTAGGCTTGAAGTTGAGAGAAGCTCAGGAGGGATAAGGCCTTCTAATTCATTGAAGGAAAGTGCAGGAAAGTTGCGATTGGAAGTATTAAGAGAGGCGTTGTAAGCTTGCGCCGTGGCGGATAAGTCATGGAAGAACACTCTGATCATTTGGAGAAATCATCAAAGGGAAGAGATCAATGGTCAGGGATCTGGGGGAAGGATTAGCAAAATATCGCCAGCTGTCATATCTGCCAGAGAAGCGAGGAGGTTACGGTTGTGTCCGGAGTTCAAGCTCCAGAGATTTTAGATCGTTAGATCTCAGTCAAACACCCGTCAGCCGTTGGATTGACTAGGAGTTTCATGAGGATTAAGCTTCATGAATAGGAGGAGGAAAGTTCTGACGAGAGGCGTGGCCATCGAAACTTCGACATTCACAAAATTGGGATTCACGAGGAGGAGTGATCGGGAATTTTCATAGTGAAAGTCCCGGAAGAAATCTGAGTCGTCCATCTTGAGGAGACAGGTGGCAATCACCGAGAGCCTGTCGGCGTTTCGGTGGTCGGGGTTCTAAGTTGACAAAGGAATTGTGACATCGGGCATCGAAAGTCTCGAAATATCGAGGCTGAATCAGAACCGTCCATCTTGAGAGGACACGTGGTGAAGATCTAAGATCTCAGGAAAAGTCCAGAAAGGGGAGGCTCCATCGAAGTTTCGGGATTCGGAAAATCAGGATCGGGAAAATCCGTGTTGGAAACCCTGTCGACGATCGGAACCGTCCATGACTTCGGACACGTGGGCGAGATCGGAAGCCCATCGGTGTTTCAGTCATCAGGACTCGCACAAGTAAGTATTTTGGCCTTGCAGTTGGCGAAACCTCGAGGGTAAATATGAACCGTCCATCCACTTGGGATGCATGTCAGAAAATATGAAGTAAGTTGAGGATCGGCATTTCGTGAGTCCTGAGGACAAGGGAAACTTGCATTTCATAATCGCGAAGTCTGATTTTCTGAAAGGAGGAGAGTTCCGTGTGGGGCCCAGCTGACATCATCTCGTCAGAATGAGGTAATAGGAATTTGAATTCATAGAGACCCCAAGAGAAAATCAGGGCCGTTCATCTCTAGAGGACACGTGGCGACAACCGAGGCTATCTAGGAAACCCCGACAGGGAAGCCAAATCGGCATATCGGGATTCGGTGTTTCGCGAATCCTGAAGACAAGGCAACTGTGGCATTTGAAATCGCGAATCATGAAATAGCGAGGGGCAGCGAGGACCGTCCATCCTTGAGGATGCGTGGCCGATATCAAAGCCTTCGGGAAATTCCCCGAAAGGAAAAGTCATTCATTGAAAATTAGAGCATCGGTAAATCGGGGATTCCGTGGACAAGAGGTCTAGTGCATTTCGACCATCGAAACCCTGAATCCTGATAAAAGGTATGATTGTGGTCATATAAGGCAGGGTTGTGTGGACCGGGAGCATATCCAGGAGGGACTGAAGAAAAACGGAAGCACATCGGGAAAACGGAGATCGGGAAATCGGGAACCAAAGAGTCATGACATCGGGATTTTGAAAACCCCGAAACCCGATTGGTAGTTTCTGTGGAGAATGGCGAAGCACTCAAGTCTAAGGGCTGTAACGAGTAGGACAGACCTGTGGGTCAAATCTTAATAATGTTTCCAGGGGAGAATCAAGGGAGCCACTCCGGCTCGAGGGTAATTTAGAACGATCCTTAAGACCGGGAGGTCAGGCGCGGGACCTGCCTAGGTAGGTGCCTGGGTGGACACCATCAAGTGGCATCAGAGCTTAGAAGGGTTCTTTTCTTTCTGTAGCAGAGAAAAAGGAGAATTCACCATGCCACCTAGAAGAAGGGATAGACAATCACCCAATCCCGAAGAGGAGAGGGAAATGTCAAGAAGAAGAGGTAGGTAGATGCAAATACTAGAAATGGAAACAGAGATGCGTGATCTACGAGCCAGACTCGAAGACATGGAGACAACGCAAAGATGCACAGTCAGTGCTGGGGATCTAAGTGATTCTGAAAGTGAAATAGAGGTTGAACATGAAGAAGAAGCTGCAGCTGAAGATGCATCAAATGAACGTTTGATTAGAGCTATTGCCAGAATGGGTGAAAAAGCGAAAATGGACATTCTAGTTTATGAGAGAAACTTGGATGCAAAGGAGCTTCTAGACTGGATTAGAGCTTTGGACACATACTTCGACTATGAGGATGTCGAGGAAGACAATAAGGTCAAGCATGTTGTCACAAGATTAAAAGGACATGCAGCATTGTGGTGGGATGAACTACAAGCTGACAGATGTTGCAAAGGAAAGCAGAAAATTAAGAGCTGGGACAGGATGATTGCAAAGATGAAGGAAAAATTCATCCCCAAGGACTACCAGATTACCCTGTTTAGGAGAATGCAGAACTTGAGACAGAAGTTGATGTCAGTAAAGGAATATACTGAGGAATTTTACAGGTTGAATATTAGAGAAGGTCATTGTGAAAGCAATGATGAAAAAGTAGATAGGTATATGAATGGACTAAGATATGAGATTCAAGATGAGATGAGCATGGTAACCATCCAGACGGTGGAAGATGCTTATCAGATGGCTCTGAGAGCAGAAAACAAGTTGATCCGAAAGCAGAGTCAACGAGGTCGAGGTAGAAGTCAACTCAGAGGAAAATCTGTTGCCCAGAACAGAAACCAGAAACCCAAGGAAGACTGGAAGAAACCTCAGACTCGAACAGATAGAGGTGGAAACTCACAGTGAGGGCAATATGCTGAACAGAGGGGACAACATACTGAGTATAGAGGAGGGTATGCTGATAATAATACTTTTCCTCGTACCAGAGGTAGAGGAAGAGGAAGAGGTGGAGTAATAAAATGCTTCATATGTGGAAAGAATGGGCACAAGTCTTATGAGTGTCCTGATAAAAAGAAAGAGGGTAGAGAAACTCACATCGCCGAAGCACAAAGGTGAGATGTTGAAGGTGGGAGATCGCTTATGATGTGAAAAGTTCTTTTGACACCAGAAAAGGAAGTCGAGAGTTCAGTCCAGAGAAATAGACTTTTTTGGACTGCTTGCAAAACCAAAGATAGGGTATGCAAGGTCATTGTGGACAATGGTAGCACGGATAATCTTGTTTCTACAAAGATGGTAGAAAATATGGAGCTAGAGACGAGTGAACATCTGAGTCCATATAAAGTTTCATGGCTACAAAAGGGACATTGGGTAAATGTCACTAAACAATGTTTAGTTGAATTTAAGATAGGGGGATATAATGATAAGATCTTCTGTGATGTTATTCCCATGTATGTTTGTCATCTATTGCTGGGTAGACCATGGAAATATGATAGAAATGTGATTCATGATGGGAGGATGAACACATACACCCTGGAGAAGAACGAGAGAACTCATATGTTGCTTCCAATCAAGGATAAAGAAGTAAAACCGGAGGTAAGCAACACAGTACTTCTCATGAGTGGGAAGGAACTTCTTACGGAGGTTAAGAAGAAGGAGGAACCACAATTCTTTGTGGTCATAAAACCGAGAATTTTTTTGACCAGCACAAGAGTGGACGATTTGCCAGAAGAAGTTCAGGAACTGCTGGAAGAGTTCGTTGATATAGTAGTGGATGAATTACCTCATTCGTTGCCACCAATCAGAAGTGTGAGCCATCATATTGACCTCATACCAGGAGCCAGTTTGCCAAATAAAGCCGCGTACAGATTGACACCACAAGAGAATGAAGAGGCAAAAAGATAAGTCCATGAGTTGTTGGACAAAGGCTTGGTCAGGGAAATCTTGAGTCCGTGTGTTGTTCCAATAGTACTCAGTCCGAAGAAAGACGGAGGATGGAGGATGTGCACTGATTCAAGAGCCATTAACAAAATAACCATCAGGTACAGATTTCCATTACCGAGGATGGATGATCTGATGGATTGTTTGAGTGCAGCAAAGTATTTTTCAAAGTTTGATTTGAAAAGCGGATATCACCAGATTCGCATGAGAGAGGGTGATGAGTGGAAGACAACATTCAAAACAAACGAAGGGTTGTATGAATGGCTTGTTATGCCATTTGGCTTAACAAATGTGCCAAGTACCTTCATGAGGTTGATGAACGAAGTCCTGAAGGAGTTCATCGGAAAATTTGTTATCGTATATCTGGATGATATACTGATTTTCAGTAAAACGGAGGCTGAACATCTGAAGCATTTGGCTACAGTGATGTGGAAATTACAACAAGAGAAGCTGCTCATAAATATGAAGAAATCCTCATTCATGAAGACATAGCTCATTTACTTGGGATTTGTTATTTCTGCAGACAAATTGAGGATGGATCCAGATAAGGTGGAGGTAATAAAAAATTGGCCATCACCGAAGAACGTATTTGAGGTGAGGAGTTTTCACGGGTTAGCTAGTTTCTACTAGAAGTTCATCGGGAATTTTAGTGGAATTAGCACAGCGATGATGGATACAGTGAATAAAAGACATAAATCTTTTCACTGGATAGAAGAAGCTGAGAAAAGTTTTAACCTGTTGAAACGGAAAATTATGGAACAACCAATTCTGGTGTTGCCTAATTTTCAGAAGACATTTCAAGTAAAGTGCGATGCAAGTGGATTTGCAATAGGGGCAGTCTTGAGTCAAGAAGACAGGCCAATAACATACTTCAGTGAAAAGCTTAATGAAGCGAAAGTGAAATACTCTACTTATGATAAGGAGTTTTATGCTATCATACAGGCACTGAAGAAATGGAGGCATTATTTGATTCCCAAAGAGTTTGTTTTATACAGTGACAATCATGCACTGCAGTTTGTGAATCAACAGGAAAATTTGAATCAGAGACATGGCATACAACCGAGGGGAATTTTTGAATTGAGGGATTCAGAACATAATGCAACTAGGAGCGCTAGTGCAGAAGATTTCGTAGAAGCGATGAAGGAACTTCACAGCCGAGTGAAGGAGTGGTTGTAGAATTCAAGTCAGGAGTATAAGCAGAGAGAAGATCAACACAGAAGACAACTTCAATTTGAAGTTGGTGACTTGATTTTGGCACATCTGAGAAAGGAAAGGTTCCCGAGGGGAACGTATAATAAATTGAAGATGAAGAAGATCGGACCATGTAGGGTCTTGAAGAAAATTGGAGAAAATGCTTATGAAATTGAATTACCCGATGGAATCGGAATTTATTCGATATTCAATATCTCATATTTATACCCATACAAAGTTGAGGAAGCAGGAACAAATGATGAACAGTCAGAGGTTCAGTGGTGAAAGAAGATGCCAGTTGCAGATAGGCCACAGATGGAGCGGATATTGGATAAATGAGTGGGTAAGAAGACCAGAAGGAAAGAATACTTCAAATATTTGGTCAAGTGGAAAGGCCATCCAGGTGAAGATGCCAGTTGGGAGAATGAAGTAGAGATTCAGAAGCATGGACATACTGTACAAGAGCTCATCGACAGGATCCCATGAATATTTTCAAGCGAGGGAGTATAATGCAGGAACATCGCCCACATCAAGCGAGCGTGGGGGCAAGCACTACACATTTTGAGCATATGTTAAATTATTTAAAACTTTTGAAGAAGTGGATGTGCCAAACTTAAATGTGATAGTTAAGGAGAGGTGTACTTATGCATTGTATAGGACCTTGAGTGATCTTCTCTCGTCCATAGTAGGTAGGAGGCATTTATGTAAGTAGATAGAATTTAATTCTAGATTAGACAGTTGTAGAGCGCAAGAGGGAAATGGGATATAGACACTTCATTGTGCATTGTATCATTATCAGAGTCAGAAGCATTGGAACATAGAAGGGGAGCAGAGAGTTGAGTACGAACACCCATGTACTGATATTTGGATTAATAGAAAGAGATTGATTCAAAATTCATGGTTTTGTGTTTATTCTCTGTGTATTGGTGCTGAATGATATGTTCATGAATGTTTTCTTCTTATTATACATTTGATTTTATATGTTGTGTATGTGATTTCCTGATTTGGGTTTGAAGTCTGGAAGGAGAAGGAATGAGTTTCAATTGGTTCTCTGTCTGAGCAAGATTCCTGGAAGGAGTGCAGTTGATTTGTCTGCAAGGAGTGCGTTGACAAGGAGTTCAGAAGGTTGTCTCTGAAATCTTAGGAGAGATAGTGATTGTCCTCATTTTCTCAGAGTGTGGTTAGGCATAGGTGTCATGCAAGGAGTGCGTAGGCCAAGGAGAATCTCAGGGTTGCGGACCGGAGTCAAATATCGAAGGACTGCTGCTGCAGGTGTGTGCAAAGTCGAAGTAGTTGAAATTTGAAGGTGTCTGAAGGTTGTGTAAGGAATGCGCGCTAGAGCCTTTTCTTAGGCTTGAAGTTGGGAGAAGCTCAGGAGGGATAAGGCCTTCTAATTCATTGAAGGACAGTGCATGAAAGTTGCGATTGGAAGTATTAAGAGAGGCGTCGTAAGCTTTCATCGTGGTGGATAAGTCATGGAAGAACACTCTGATCATCTGGAGAAATCATCAAACGGAAGAGATCAATGGTCAGGGATCTGGGGGAAGGATTAGCGAAATCCCGCTAGCCATCAGATCTGCTAGAGAAGCGAGGAGGTTACGGCTGTGTCCGGAGTTCGAGCTCCAGAGATTTTGGACCGTCAGATCTCAGTCAAACACCCGTCAGCCGTTGGATTGACCAGGAGTTGCACAAGGATTAAGCTTCATGAACAGGAGGAGGAAAGTTTCGACGAGAGGCGTGGCCATCAAAACTTCGACATTCATGAAATCAGGATTCACGAGGATGAGTGATCGGGAATTTTCATAGTGAAAGTCCCGAAAGCAATCCGAGTCATCCATCTTGAGGAGACAGGTGGCAGTCACCGAGAGCCCGTCGGCGTTTCGGCGGTCGAGGTTCTAAGTTGACAAAGGAATTGTGACATCAGGCATCGAAAGTCTCGAAATCCCGAGGTTGAATCAGAACCGTCCATATTGAGAGGACACGTGGTGAAGATCTAAGATCTTGGGAAAAGTCCCAAAAGGGGAGGCTCCATCGAAGTTTTGGAATTTGGAAACTCGGGAGTTCTGAGGGCAAAGGATCGGGAAAATCCATGTTGGAAACCCCGTAAACGATCAAAACTGTCCATCACTTGGGACATGTGGGCGAGATCGGAAGCCCATCGGTGTTTCGGTGATCGGGACTCGTAGAAGTAAGTATTTTGGCCTTGCAGTTGGCGAAACCCCGAGGGTAAATCTGAACCGTCCATCCACTTGGGACGTGTGTCAAAAAATCTGAAGGAAGTCAGGGATCAGAATTTTGTGAGTCCTAAAGACAAGGGAAACTTGCATTTCAGAATCGCGAAGTCCGATTTTCCGAAAGGGGGAGAGTTCCATGTGGGGCCCAGCTGATGTCATCTCGTTAGAACGAGGTAATGGGAATTTGAAGTCGCAGAGACCCCTAGAGAAAATCAGGGCCGTTCATCTCTAGAGGACGCGTGGAGACAACCGAGGCTATCTGGGCAATATGGATAGGGAAGCCAAATCAGCATATCAAGATTCGACGTTTCATGAATCCTGAAGACAAGGCAACTAGGGCATTTGAAATCATGAATTGTGAAATAGCGAGGGGCAACGAGGACCATCCATCCTTGAGGACGCGTGGCTGAGATCGAAGCCTTCGGGAAATTCGCCGAAAGGAAAAGTCATTCATCGGAAATTCGAGCATCGGGAAATCGGGGATTCCGTGGACAAGATGTCTAGTGCATTTCGACCCTCAAAACCCCGAATCCCGATAATAGGTATGATTGTGGTCATATAAGGGAGGGTCGTGTGGACCAGGAGCATAGCCAGGAGGGGTTGAAGCAAAAAGGAAGTGCATCAGGAAAACGAAGATTGGGAAATCGGGAACCAAAGAGTCATGACATCGGGATTTTGAAAACCCTGAAACCTGATTGGTAGTTTCTGTGGAGAACGGGGAAGCGCTCAAGTCTAAGGGCTATAACGAGTAGGACAGACCTGTGGGTCAAATCTTAATAAGGTTTCCAGGGGAGAATCAAGGGAGCCACTCCGGCTCAAGGGTAATTTAGAACAATCCTTAAGACCGGGAGGTCAGTTGAGGGACCTGCCAAGGTAGGTTCCTGGGTGGACACCATCATCATAACTTACATAATCCATCTTACATAAGAAAATGTAGAATCACTTTATTAATTCTCAAATTATTTAAGTACAATAAAAGGAATTTACAATACAAGAGATGAATATACCTTTCAAATATGCTTCTCTAACACAGACAAGGACAACACCCTTGCATTCCTCTCAAAAAACTAAGAAAAATGAGTATAAAGTCGACTATATTATACTTACAGTGCCCCAAAATCCCCTTGGCACGCAAAATAATACAATGAAATTTTGGTGCTTTGCTCAAATGAAGAAACATAGTGCATCATTGAATTCTTGGCAAAACATCTTACAAAATTGATATAAAATACTTGAAATTCCATCAAGGTACCATTTGGCACACTTTACAGTGTATCCTCGTATGCCTTGTACCCGCAACATGCATTACAAGACCAAAAGACATGTATAAAATTGTGTCCAAACCCTTTGAATATGTGTATAGCCTTGGGGTGTATGCCCATGAAATAGGGTGGCCTCCAAAAATATACCCAAAATAGTTGCCAACAATATGCTAAAATTAGCGGGAATATCTGCTATATCTGAAGTGGTTGGTGTAGTGGTTAAAACTGTCCTCTATAATATCATAGGTTTGGGTTCTATTCTCATGCATGGAATATTTGTTGGTGGTTTTATTTTTTTTAATATATATATATATATATACACCATGTGTTTAAAACCCACCAAAGGATATACATATCCCAATACTCCCATGGACATGTTAACTAGTTCCCTACGAATTAAGGTATGGTTGTATGGTATGTACAATGACCAAGGGTTGGGGATAGCCCTCGGCCCCTTTCTTCCTCCATATGAAACATAATACTAATTTTAAAAAATTAAATGCCATAGTTTGGATAAGAACCATTGTATGGTATATTGGTTGGAGAGACTTTGTTAAGACTTTATGGAGGTCATGGGGTCAATTTCCATGAACTCCATAATTTTTACACAACATAACCATTATTGGCCAATGGTAGGTCTCCATGTGACAACCTGTCATTGGCCCTCTTATGCCATGTGTCAATACACCATTGGACCACTTGGATTCCTTGAGGTAGTTACCAACTCATATACTACCACATCACATGTATGATGCCACGTGTCACCCTGGAGTTTCCACTTGTCAATCTCTGATCCTACCACACGTCTCTCTCTAATCCTGCCACATGTTTCTTTAGGGTTCACTTTGGCCGTAGTTGACCTGAACTTTGACAAGTGATAATGCTTGCATAAGGAATCTGTTTGAATTTTCATTTGCGTCGTTGGAAAGATGACGACGAGCTCTTTGTAATGATGTCCTTTTTTTGAACTTTTGAGATGGTTAAATTTTGAGATTTTTTTATTCTTTCTAGATCCCGTTGATCATTCTGGATCCTCCTGGACCTCTGTGAGAATTCTTGGATCCTCCTGTATCATTCCTCCCCACTAGGAATCTTTTGGAACACCAAAAGGTATTCATTCAGACATTAAATGAGGGCAATGCCTCCCCAATTGACCTACGTCTATTCTCTATGCTTGGACCACTTGGCTCATTACAATCAACTGAATAACAAGGATGAAGGATAAAATAATTATTCTAACATAACAAATCACTCTTGGACTTCCACACCTATCTGCATTCATATTTTCCACTACTAGCCATGCACAACATGAGTGGTAGTAGCGACCATATAGATGTTACTGACAATGAATTTAAAAAATTCCTTCTCTTCCTAGAAAAATCCCTGTCACTTATCAACTTCATAAATATTGCATGTAAGTGAACTTCATGTAACAACTTTTGAGAATTTTGAAACACTTCATGGCTAGGAGGTAACTTGACTATTTCATTATTATATTCCAAATCATGACCTTCACTTGCTTTTGCATACATCATAGACACATTCTTGCTTGCATTCATAACACCTATAACTGTGATTCGTTTCTCATCACCTAATTCGGATCCCAAATCTTGTTGTGTTGTGACAATAGTATTTTTCTTTCCTTTTCCTCCATACATTTTAGGCCTTAATTCAGTAATTAACTTCCAACAATGATCTTCATCATGTCTTGTTTTCTTACAATGAGTACATGTGAGCTTTGCTTCTTCCTTCTTCATTGTAGCTACATGTTTCTCTTTTCCCTTGTTCTTACTTCCCTTTTGTTGAGAAAAATCCTTGGAGAAACCGTCTTTAGCATCCTTCCCCATGGACTCAATATGCACAACTTGAACACATAGTTCATCAAAAATAGTGGTATTTAAAAAAATAAGAGTATGACGAATGTAACTATGAAAAGAACCAATATATTTCAGAAGGGTTTGTGCAGAATGTAATGATATATTTAAATCCAATGCTTTCTTCCTAAACTCCTCATTTAAATCTTGCACACTCTGTCATTTTCCTTTCCTCAGATATTGTCATTCCATAGTCTCCTTTTGTTAATATGCTAAAGGAAAAATTTGTTTCCTTAATGCAACTTTGAATTTTGACCATGTATAATGGAGAGTCTAATGCAAAGAAGTTAGACAATTGGATTCGACAAATGGAAGTTTACTTCCATGTTCAGTAGATTGATGAAGATGAGGTAATGATCCAAGAATGGTCTAGGAGGTCTAGGAGGATCGAGAACGCTCAAAGGGATCTAGAAAGGGTCAAAAAATCTCAAAATACGATGGTCTCAAAAGTTCAAGAAAGGGACATCATTGAGAAAAACTTGTCATTATCTTTCCAATGGTGAAAAAGAAAAGTCAAACGAAGTCCATATGAAAAAGTTATGGCTAGTCAAAGTTCAGGTCAACCGGGGAAAAAGTAAACCCTAAAGAGACATATGGAAGGCTCAGAGAGAGACATGTGGAAGGCTCAAAGTTTGAATAGTGGCAGCTCTAGGGTGACACATGATATCATACAAATGACGTGAAAACAATTGAGTTGGCAAGTACCTGCATGCATCCAAGTAGTCCAATGATGTAATGACACATGGCATAGGAGGGCCAATGAGAGGTCGCCACATGGTGACCTCCCATTGGACAATACTGGTTATGTTGTGTAAAACCTATGTAGTCTAGGGAAATTGACCCCATGACCTCCATAACACTCCAAGTCATAACAAAGTCTCCACAACCAATATACCATACGATGCTTCTTATCCAAGCTATGTCATTTAATTTATTTAAATTAATACTAAGTTTCATATGGAGGACAAAAGGAGCCGAGGGATAGCCTCCAACAACTGGTCATTTTACATACCATACAACCATACCTTAATTCCTAGAGAGCTAGTTAACATGTTGGTGGGAGTATTTCCATATAATATATATATTATATATAATATATATATTATATATAATATATTATATACCATGTGTTTAAAACCCACTAACGGATATAACTAACCACAATATATATAAGATGGTTATATATTAAAAAAAACAAAACTGCCAAAAATTATTCCATACACAAGAATAGAACCCAAACCTCTACTATCATAGTAGACAATTTTAACCACTACACCAATCTCTCTAGATATAGCAGAGATTCCTGCTAATTTTAGCATATCGTTGCCGACTATTTTGGGTACGGTTTTGGAGGTCGCCCTATTTAATGGGAGCCCACCCCAAGGATGTAAACACATTCCAAGGCTTTGGACACAATTTTATGCAGATCTTTTAGTATCGTAATGCATGCTGAGGGTACAACGCATATGAGGCTACACCGTAAAGCATGTCAAACGACACCTTAACAAAATTTCAAGTGTTTTATATCAATTTTGTATGATTTTTCACAAGGATCATGAATATGAGATCTTTTTTTTATTTGAGGTAATTTGTAAAACATTTGTTCTCAATTTTTCATTAATGGGGAATTAGGAAATTGTTTTGTGTGCCAAAGATAGTGAAATTGAGGTAGTTTGGAAATTGATCGACTTTATAGTCAGAAGTTTCAGAATTTAACAAGGATTTCAATTATGAACTATGTTTTTTCATTTGAGTAGCATATTTTTGGAGCATCCTAAATATTGGATTATTTGGTCCATTTACATGGTATGTTTTGGTATTTTGGGATGAAGATTAAGTAGTTTAATTATTTTTAAAGGAACTTAAAGATGAAACAAAATGTGTTATCAACATTGTAATTTGAGTTATTTTATGTCATCTCATTTTCACTTCAAGATAATATTAATTTTTTATGAGTTTTGAGTAAATATCACATCATCAAAATTTGCAATCACCTCAATATATCCTATAAATTATACGAAAACAAGTTAGATACTACTATTATAGGAAAACCCCCCTGCAGACATGTGAATATCCTCTTGGATTCTATACCCATAATACCAAGACATAAAATATACAAATGGACACTAACATCCTTGTGAATCCAATTACCTACTCAGAAAGAGAAAGAGAAGGAACAAAATGTGATGCACCTTATTCCGTAGTTCGTCCTCGTTGCCTCCAATCTGAGATTTATTTCCAAACTCTTCAACACCACTCAATACCTACAATGTAATGGAAAACAAAAGACAAAGAATCCCTACTCCACTCTACAAGATTAGACTAATTAAATTCATTTATCATGATCAAAAATCATATGCAACAATAAACAATCTTGGAGGGAATAGCCCAAGAAATATCGATGAGAACTTTAAAGAGATACTTACAATCTGTAGATGAAGTTGCAACAGCCTTTCCAATTCCTCCTCGTCCAACCCTTGCATGATGCTCCCAAGATCATAACCAAAATATTTCTCCCAAGATCATAAGTTTGATACCTTAAATCACCCCCCATCTTTTTTTCTCCATGGAAATCCCTCATTATATAGGATTTGGAGACTTAACTACCATGGAGAGGATCACTCATTAGATCCACTAAAATGGGATCTCCAAGATATTTAGGGAGAAAATATCTCTTAAGGATGTTAGGGAGGAAATATCTCTCAAGGATTTTAAGGAGGAAATATCTCAACCATCCATGAGATCCTCAACCTCCCCTAAAAAATAGGAAACCAAATGTGAGGTGGATTTTCACTCTAAATTAATTTACTTTTCATGAATATTAATAATAATTCATGTTCACATAGTATTTTGACCTTCATATAATATATTTCTCCTCCGCGTTGACTAGGGATTGCGAAATATGTTATTTCATGGTGTCGAGGCATATGCGACACTTAGAAAGGTGCATATGAAACTTTTACGACACTTGCAACACTTAGGTCGAGGTACCTAGGTGTGGAAATTTGATGTGTAATAACTGCATGTATATATTTTCAACAATAATTGGTGTCTAAATTTTTTCGGATCATCCAAGATAGTAAACATCTATGCAAAGTTGTAGTGAAGGTGATCATTTTGTAGGTATAGTTGAAAAATGAAGATATGGAGTGTTGGTAGATAGAAGAGAACATTGAAGATGGTTTTTTGTCTAGCGAGAGGGGGATGTACTACCCTAGTTTTGTCCAATTTGATGTTTTGAGCATAACCATAAATAAGTGGATATAATGATGGGAGTCAATTATATAAATGAACTCATGTTTAATTGATGTAAATATATTGTATAAATTTCTAGTGAAAAGGTCGAGGCCAATCCCCAAGTAGTGAATGCCTACACATGTATTTTCAATAAATATCCTTTTGATAGACCTTAAAGCGGTCTTTCCATGGTAATATCTAGATATGCGGATATTACTTTGAAAATTAATATAAATGTCAAGGATAGATACAAATATAATGAGAGGGGCTATGAATACCACTATGGGGGAAGAATAAAGTGATCTCTAAGGGGTTGAGAAACAACCCTAAGCTTTATAATTTTACTAAGTTTCATAACCTTCATCTTTTCAACATGTGCGTTATTAAAATCCTAACCATAAATCAATGAGTGTAGGTAGTTGCTAGCACAGTAGTCAAACTACCATAGTTATGAGAGCATGGGGATTGAGTACAAGATATGAGGAGTGTAAGAGAATCCATATTCATACGGATTGAAACTATTTTCCATATCTTTTCCTTTTCCTTTTGTTTATGATTAAAAATTTACCATAATATTTTCTCGTGGGAGGTTGCTCATTAGAAACTAGGGATTCCATTCGTGAGCATGTTCCCATCCTATGATATCGATTGTAATTTGAATGCATTTACGATGATGTAAGGCTGGAGAATGGAATTTTAATTGTAAGTAGTGAAGAGTAAATTGAGTAAGAGGAGGTTGTGAGCTTGATGAGAGTAATATGATAAAGACAAGGTTATAAGTCTGAGAAGAGTAATATGAGAAATGAGAAAGATATGAAATCCTATAGAGGAACATGAAGGCTAGGTTTGATAAGTATACATACCCAATATCCTTGTAGATTGATTCTCATTATATTCTGAAGAAAAAATATATGGCTTTGTTTTTGTTGATCATGAAAGAAGACAATGGGATGGACTCATTCTATGCACACTGGAGATTATTAGATGCACGAATATTATTGAGGAATTACTGATAAAATAATGGAATAATATTATATGTGTTGTGTGGGGAAGTGAGGGGAGTGTCATGGCTAGGTTGGCTAGAGTGTTTCCTAGATAGCTCTAGGGAAAATAGTATCGCTAAGCTTGAAAGTAATCTAGCTGGGTAAGTGACCTAAGTGTATTATACTATTTTCCTTCACTATGGTTTCCGCATATAATATGTTGGGGTGGAATACACAAAACATTTCCTATTCTTGGATGGAAAATTGTGTTATCTTTCATCTTTACTTTGAAAGTGTTTACACTAAGTTAGGGGCACTTCATGATATTTTTGGTGCATGGCGTATGATTCATCACTAGATGGTTTGTGATGGATTTTAACAATGGGGGTTTATCACTTAGTGGTTTCTTCACCTCAATTTAATTCTTTCATGAAAATTTTCTTTGGAGAATTATAGGTCTTCATACAGCTTGGTGACATTCTACAAGTTGGCCACATTGAGGAAATTTCTTTCCCGGAGAATGCCCAACATTGGAGTCAAATCTCATATCCAGAAGGAGGGAATTCATCCCTATATATCATGAAATAGCTTGGGTTCTTTCATGGATGCATGGGGTTGAATTTAGGAAGCCTATGATTTTATAGTTTTGATACAAGGGATGTGTTATCACTCCAAGAGTCACTCAAGGTTGTAGGTTGAGTAACCTTGGTAACTTAATCAAATGTTCAATGAAAGATATAAAAATGGATCAGAAAAGGAATAACACATTTAATAACTCCCTCACTCAAGACACATAAACATATCCATACAAGATAATTCTCTCAAAAGGTATGCTTAGGTGGTTTCATATGGTTTTTTAAAATCATATGGATGGAGAACATTCACTATACCAGTAAGATCATGCATATTGAAAATATAGATGAAAGGATGACTATAATAAATAAGAATACTTATATTTCTTCCTACTAATGGAATGATTAAAAGACATTAATCAGTCACTGTGTAAACAAAACAAATGAATATGACATTCAATATAAGTACAAGAAAAGATGGATGAAAAGAGGTCTGAGCAATAACAATGAAAGCAACTTATGATTCTAGTATATATAATATCAAAGTCTTGTACAAAAAGAGTCTCTCAAAGTCTTCAAGTTTGAACCCCCAGCTCCTCCCTTTTGTCCTCTTTATATTGATATTACATGCTCATATAGATCCAAAATAATTGGATCTCATAACCTCTTCACCTATCTTTATTTATCCAAGTCAAATTTGAATTTATGAGTTTGATGGAAAATACAAACTGTCAAATTTCTGGACAATGATGCTCAAAGATTCACCTATATATCCCAAATAAAAATATATATTGGAAAACTGAGAGAGGTTTTTGAAAAGGATCTAGTGAATGTGAAAAACCTCTCTCACTTTCCAAAAATAACTTTCCAGTGCATCAAAATCTATCTTCAACAAAGATGACTAAAACAAGAAAACACAGATTTCCAAAATCTAGTCATATTCCTACAATCTAGTATTTGATCCCTAGAATGTTTCCATTGGGGACACTAAGTGCCACCTGCATGATTAGATGGGGGATGATATTATATTCAAATATATGTGGTCATATTGACCCAAAAATCCTCTTTCCATGTCAAATTTTGACCAAATCTCATCCATGTTGAAAGCTTGAAGAGTTGGTAGCGTAATACACATGAAAAAGACAGTTTGCGCTACAAATTCCTGTAGGTGACTGTTTTCAACAATTTTGTCCAAAATTATAATAAAACCTGAAATGAATGCTGGAAAAGGATGCTTTAAGACCTGAAATTTGACTTCATAACATATTAAATGTTGCAATATATCAAACTTAATCATTTAAACTTCCCCATACTTCATTTTACAAAATAAAGGTTTATGCCAAAATGTAATACTATAATTGATTTAGAAAAACACTCAATGTCTCTGGAATTGTTGCTTGGAAGATGAATACCCTACACCCTAAAGAGAACCATTTTCCATTCTGTCATTGTAAACATATCCCTCTTTGACAAATTCCATCAATAAACTCTAAAAACAAAGTATGCTTGTGATATGCATTTATTATATATTTAGCACTTTCTAGGGTTTTGTATCTTCAACACAAACTAGTAAAAAGGTTCCTCTATCCTGCTACCATATGCATCCTCCTATGGAATCAAATCATACATCACTAAAGAATTAAAAAGAGTATATCTTCATTGTAGGTTGATGCATACCAAAACCCTAAGGACAAACACTTTCTTTGTTTCTTTGCAAACCTTAGTAGTTTTCCTTTGATGGCGAGCTGCAGCTTTATAAGAGGATCTCAAGACTTGATGATGATTTAAGAACCTTGAAAAAATTTCTTGATTTACCTTTTTCACTTCAAAGTCTTCAAATCCAAAAACAGATCTTTCTTACAAGATGGTAGCGCACATGATGGAAAACCAGTGGTTTGCGCTACCAACTTGTCATCATGGAGAATAATGACAAATAAAATATCAAGTTATGATCTGATGTGTAGTGATGGGTCATTATGGACCATGAATGGCTCTTACAACATGTTACTCACTCTAAAGAAAAAGATGACTTGACTTTAGAAAAAAAACTTAGGACAATGACCTTAATGATCACTTAGTCATTTACCAAAATGATTTGACATGACCAAGAATTGATGACTAGACTCAATGAAGGACACATTTATTGAATGAATCAAGAGACTAAAAACACTATTAACCACCTAATACTTAAATAAAATGAGATTTTATTTGGGAGATAACATGAGGCTCTGATTGGGGATGGAAGCCTCCATGTGAGGTTCCAAGAACATAGCAGAACCTATGCCTTTTTGTTCAATCTGAAAACCCTACAACCTGCTCTGATTATGAGATCAAACCACTCTTCAAAAATATACATATTGGACTCTATAGTGCCTAGTCCATTGGGTTATGGAGTCATCTAGTGTTAAACGTGTACAATTAATACTTTACAAACTTTCAATATATGTCACTTACATTATGTTCTTGATGTACTGAGTGAAACTCTACTTATTCATTGAAACTAAAAACCAATGCTCAACTATTGAGCTTATTTATGCACATTCCTACTCTAATCAATTGTATTTCTTGTTGATCAAGTGAAATGATGCTTCTAATCAATCCATACAAGTAAACTCATGACTAAAAGACTTATTTTTATGACACTAATTAGAATATAATAATAAAAGAATAAAAGTGACCATAAAAAATCTTTTAGAATATCATACTCACTATCAAATACAAGTGATATGATAAAATATGAAAACTTAAGAGAGTCTGAGAGATAAGACTCAAGTAAGGCTACCATAGGATCTTCAAAATTGTGATCACCATCATAGAGATTCAAAATCATTGACTGCTCATGTATGTCTTCCCCTTTGCTATATCCCTATGACTTGGATCCATCACTATGATGTGTTGGCCCATTAACGCTAAAAACTTTTGATAGAAAAGAAGAGATATGTTCATGATCTTATACATCACTGTCTCCATAATGATCAAATGAAGGATGAGTCTTAAAATATATATCATGACATAACTATTGATTACTCTCCCCAACAATGATCTCTTTAAAAGATGTATCAAAGCTAAGGAGATTTTCATTGGAATTTTGAACAACAGACTCATAACTATCATCAACCATAGCATAATTACATTGCTGATGATTTCCTTGTTGAAAATTAAAACTAGATGAGATTCCATTAGTCAAAAATCCTTCATAAACTTTAAAATCTTCCTCATCATCACTATATTTGTCAAATATGGGAACATCAGGAAAAAATCCTAATGGCAGAGATGAATATTTATGCATGTAATCATCGACAATATGATTTTGAAACATATTTGAAATAACATCACCTTCTTCCTCATCATTATCATCCTTCTCCTCTAGATTTGAATCAACAGGTTCATCTAAAGCATCCTCAACAATGCAATCATCAATATAATCATCATTTATATGTTGAAGATCTTCTTCTTGGGAAATATCAATAGAAAGAATTGCATCCTCATATATATCTTCATTAATATATTCACTTTCATCCCCACTACTAAAGAAACAACATGTTGAATATATGAATGAAACTCCTCACAATAATGCTCAAAAATAAGTTCCTGAGAAAAATAACTTTTACATTGATGATGAAATGCTATATGAAATTATTTTAAAGAAGATATGCTAGATGGAGGTAAGGATCAGTACCATTCACAGACATCCCCTTCTAATGAATAGAAAAACATCTTCATGAGCACATCTTCCTCATGTATATTTAACTGAGCCATTCATTGATGAAATCTGATGAGGTGATCTGAATGATTATCCTCTTTCCTTTCTCTGAACCATGGAAGGAAGTCTTCCCAAATATCCATAAGAGGTATTGAATGTGGAAAACTAGGGACTGCAGAAAAGTTAAGACGTGCAAACCTCCTAGCCAAAAGACCAACAAATTCCTTTGATATTTGAAGATTGTGGAGTCACCACTGAATTCGTCCTTCATGGAGTCGCCAGATAGAATATTACAACCAATATATTGCCCAACCTTTGTCTATCATCAAAATATAGAACTATGTCATCTCCCAGGGAAGCTTGCTTCACACTCCTCTCCTTGACAATGACGTCAATTTGTTATCACTCCAAGAGTCACTCAAGGTTGTAGGTTGAGTAAGCTTGGTAAATTAATCAAATTTTCAATGAAAGATATAAAAATGGATCAAAAAATGAATAACTCATTCAATAACTCCCTAAATACAGACACAAAAACATATCCATACAAGATAAGTCTGTCAAAAGGTATGCTTAGATGGTTTTCTAAAATAAGATGGATGGAGAACATTCACTATACCAACAAGATCATGTATATTGAAAATATAGATGAAAGGGTGACTATAATAAAGAAGAATACTTATATTTCTTCCTACCAATTCATTGATTAAAAGACATTAATCAGACATTGTATAAACAAAACAAATGAATATGAAATTCAATATAAGTATATGAAAAGACGGATGAACAAAGGTTTGAGTGATAACAATGCAAGAAGCTTATGATTCCAGTATATATAATATCAAAGTCTTGTACAAAAAGAGTCTCTCAAAGTCTCCAAGTTCGAACCCCCAACTCCTCCCTTTGGTCCTCTTTATATAGAGATTAAATTCTCATCTAGATCCAAAATAAATTAATCTCATAACCTCTTCACCTATATTTACTTATCCAAGTCAAATTCGAATTTATGAGGTGGATGGAAAATACAAACTACCAAATTTCTGGAAAATGATGCTCAAATATTCACCTATATCTCCTGAATAGAAACAGGTGTTGGAAACCTGAGAGAAGTTTTTGAAGACGAGATCGTTCTTCCGAAAAAACTCTCACTTTCAAAAAATATCGTTCCATCTCATCATAACCTATCTCCAAAAAATATGACTAAAACAAGAAAACACAGATTTCCAAAATCTAGTCATATTCCTACAATCTAGGATTTGATCCCTAGAATGTTTCCATTGAGGAAATGAAGTGCCACCTGCATGATTTCATGGGGGATGATATTATCTTCAAATATATGTGGCCACCTTGACCCAAAAATCCTCTTTCCAAGTCGAATTTTGACCAAATCTCATCCATGTTGAAAGTTTGAAGAGTTAGTAGCGCGATACACAAGAAAAACACATTTTGCGCTACAAACTCTTGTTTTCAACAATTTTGTCCAAAATTATACTAAATATTTAAATGAATGCTCGAAAAGGATTCTTTAAGACCTAAAATTTGACTTCATAACATATTAAATGTTGCAATATATCATACTTAATCATTTAAACTTCCCCATACTTCATTTTACAAAAAAAAGGGTTTATGCCAAAATGTAATACTCTAGGTGCTTTAGAAAAACAATCAATGCCTCTAGAATTACTTCTTGGAAGATGAATACCCTGCACCTTGAAGAGAACCATTTTCCATACTATCACTGTAAACATATCCCCGTTGGACAAATTCGATCAATAAACTCTAAAAACAGAGTATGCTTGTGATATGCATTTATTATGTATTTAGCACTTGCTAGGGTTTTTTATCTTCAACAAAAACTACAAAAAGGTTCTTATATGCTTCTACCACATGCATATTGCTCTAGAATCAAATCATACTTCATTACAGAATTAAAAAAATGTATATCTTCATTGTAGGTTGTTTCATACCAAAACCCTAAGGACAAAAGAATTCTTTGTTTCTTTGCAATCCTTAGTAGTTTTCCTTTGATGATGAGCTATAGATTTAGAAGACGATATCAAGACTTGATGATGACTTAAGAACCTTGAAAAAATTTCTTGATATACCTTTTTCACTTCTAAAGTCTTCAAATGCAAAAATAGAGCTTTCTTACGAGTTGGTAGCACACATGATGGCAAACTAGTTGTTTGCACTACCAACTTGTCATCATGGAGAATAATGACAAATAAAATATCAAGTTATGATCTGATGTGTAATGATGGGTCATTGTGGACCATGAATGAATCTTACAACATGTGACTCACTCTTAAGGAAAATATGACTTGACTTTAGCAATAAAAATTAGGATAATGACCTTAATGACCAGTTAGTCATTTACCAAAATCGTTTAACATGACCAAGACTTGATTACTGGAATCAATGAAGAACACATTTATTGAATGACTAAAGAGACTAAAAGCTCAATTAACCACCTAAGACTTAAATAAAATGAAATTTTATTTGGGAGATAATAGGGGGAGCCACTAGAGCACATGTCTCAAGGAGAGAATTGGAGTCATTCAAGGATTGTAGGAGGAGCCTTGGACATATCTCAAGGATCAAACTTGAATTGGATCCTTTATGTTGTATGATATCACCTGGGATATTGGCATGTTTACTACTAGAGTGTATTTCTTAACATTTGTGATCATATTTGTGGTTTTGTAGGTTTCTTGTAAGGGTCTAGGCCCACATATGTTTTACTCGATTTATTTACCTCTGATACATGACCAAGACTTGATTACTGGAATCAATGAAGAACACATTTATTGAATGACTAAAGAGACTAAAAGCTCAATTAACCACCTAAGACTTAAATAAAATGAAATTTTATTTGGGAGATAATAGGGGGAGCCACTAGAGCACATGTCTCAAGGAGAGAATTGGAGTCATTCAAGGATTGTAGGAGGAGCCTTGGACATATCTCAAGGATCAAACTTGAATTGGATCCTTTATGTTGTATGATATCACCTGGGATATTGGCATGTTTACTACTAGAGTGTATTTCTTAACATTTGTGATCATATTTGTGGTTTTGTAGGTTTCTTGTAAGGGTCTAGGCCCACATATGTTTTACTCGATTTATTTACCTCTGATACATGTAGAGGAGGGAAATATTCCTTTCATAGTTATAATTCTTGATTAATCTTGTGTTATATATGTGAATAGAGGAGCACACAAATATATCTCACTCTCTTGTTAATCTTCATTTGTAGTTTATCTCTCGTGTCTTATATGATATAGGGTTTTTTGGATCATTTGGAGAATATTGAATATTAGGGTTATGGTTTTTGATCCCTTGGAGATATTGGATCTATGGTTTTGTTATTAAACACTAGATTTTACTTGTTGAGGAGAGGAGAAGAGTAGACATGTTTCCTTGGAGGACTTGTTATTGTGATACTTTCTTGTTGGAGTTACTTTGCGTTGGTTATGTATTTTTCTCTATTCCAAGGTTAATTATTTGGTACTACATGGAGGTGGTGTCGGTTTGGTATTGGTTGGTTTATTTAAATGGTATATAAGGTCAAACAACTTATGTGAAGTAATTAATCCATTGAGAATATTTGTAATTTTAAAGTATATTATTCCTTCATCATAATCAGACGTAGCTTGAGCATTCTCTTCATCATCTATGTTTTCATAAATGAAAGTTTTCATGTTGGTCATGAATTGTAAAATTTGTTGATATTCTTTGAACACCTATTAATTCTAGATATTATCTGATAGCATGGGCATGAAAAGTAGTTCAAATGATATCCTTTTAGCAAGTAATTCTTCCAGCTGGGTGAGATAGGAAGATGATACCACTAATGATCTAGCTTTTGCAATTCCCTTTATAAGTAAGGATTTAATATTGAATACATCAAATGAGAAAAGTAAATCCCATACCTATTGGTGTTAGTTTTTAAGGAGAGATAAATTGTATTGAATGGAATTTCATACATATCTCATGATAAATTTAGCATCACCATAGGCCTTTAAGTGCTTCACCTTTATCTTGATAGCCTTATTCAACCCCAAGATTGAGAATTCATATTCATATTTATTTTTTCTGCACTTGAATTATAATACATAGGCATAAATCATACAAGTTTTGTGAGGATCAATTAAAACATAACAATCTCTTACTTCCTCTTTTGTTTTGGAACCATCAAATAATAAATTCCAAAAGTTAGTGTCTAAATTTCCAAAGGTTAGTGTCTACTTCTATGTTATCTTTATTGTTATTTTGCAAGTTAGTCAAGTTATTTATTTTATTTTCATTTGCACCAAGTGATGCAAGGATTGAAGCATTCAAATGTTCGTAAGATATCTAAGGTGACTCTAGAAAATAAGTTTATAACCCATTTTCAAGATGTATGATAGGTTCATTTTTTCCTTCTAAATTTATGATTGCACATGTTTAATTTGTTTCACCTAAAATACCTAAATTTGTATAGGCATTATCTTCAAGGTAACCAAATATGGGATGATGTGATAAATAAATGGTGAGATATCCTTTCGATTTTTCACACCAATCCCTAATTAGAAGAATTGTGTAAGTTTTAGTGATGTCAACCACGACAATGTTAATGACTTGGTGTATCCTTGGGTTTGAAAATAGATTGATAAAATCATAATTTAGCTATCCCATTGCTCTCACTCTAGATCTGTTGAATTGTATGATTTATGATGAGGATCTAAGAGGTTTAGCATTCCATTTGTTACATATGGAGTACAACATGGAATTTGTCATGGTACCAAAATTGAGTAGACGATTAAGGACATTGTTGTTGAATATTTGAAAAGTGGAAATAAAAGGTGGGGTATTGATTTGTAGTTTTTACCTATGGCTGATTTAATGTGGGTCTCATTGCTAGTTTCCAAATCATTAAATATTTTGAATAGAAATTCATGTTTTTGGTCACCTTGAAAAAATCGTGTAGAGAAATTTAAGCTTTGATCCCTTTCATGTCATCCACTATGTTATAGTTAATTTTTGGAGGGGGAGTGGAAGTTGAAGATGATCTCTAGGAATCAATATTACTCATTGAAGGATTTGGAGGGATACTGGGAGTAGTGTCTTGTCAGATTTTATTTCTCAAAGTATTGCCTCTTTTCCCTTGCATAAAATTAATCTTACACATTGAAATATTTGGAGTGATAGTGGGAGTAGTGTCTTGTGAAATTATATTTCTCAGAGGATTGCCTCTTTTCCCTTGTATAGAATTAGCTTTACTTGATTTAGCTTCTTCTTATTCCTTATTTTTCTTGATCCCTTTAATGTATTTTGTTGGTAACATATCCCATATGACCATAGTTGTAGAAGTTTTTGGGTCTTATCTTTTCAAGGTTCCATGTTGTGATTCATTGGCCTCTTGGGTGAAGCCTTCAAAGGTGTTCATAAATTCAGGAAAATATTTTTCAGCATGCTTGGCCTGGTGAACTATACAACAATATTCCAAGGCTATTTCATTTTAATGTAGTTGTAGGTGAATGGGTCTGGGTCTTTTTTGAGGAGTGTGATTTTTATTGGGCCTTTGATAGGTATGAAACCTCTATTGGGAGGACTAACCTCTCCCATATTTCTCGAAAATTTTACAAAGTCAATGGAGGAATTTTCTAAGAATCGTTGAACTCCTTATATCTTTGTGGCTTATTCTTCACCTTTGGAAGAACTATTAGCTACAATTTTAGCTAATGAAGGAGTTTTGTTTTTGCTAATTGTTAGGGACAAAATTCTTAAAGGTTTTACAAAATCCTTAAAGGTTTAATAAGTTAACAGAGTGGAGCAGACCCAACATTTCTCAAAGAAGGAATATGACCCATGCCACATGAGAAATGGATAATGAGAAATTCAAATGAAAATCATATATACACAGACGAGTGTGGGACTATAGGACAAGTTACAACACAATTTTGTTTACTCTCATTAATTTCTTTAGTGAACCTTTAGTGACACAACATTATGCCTACCTAGCGGTGTGTAATCTCATTTATTCCTTTAGGAACCTTTGGGGATTGGACACTATCCTTCCCAACCATGGTATAGCTAATAGTATATAGATATGGCCTATGGGTACCAACTAGTATTTGTTATGGCTACCCTACCCAATGACATGTACATTTGACGAGTTCACAAATTTGATGCAGGTCATTGTTAATGTGTGAATTTCATATCCACCTGTCAAATACGAGTTCGCAGACAAAATACTTGCTACAAACCATAAAATCCTAGGCATGTTTCTGTATATAGATTACGTTCTTAATATTATGAGGGATTTCAAAATATATCAAGTCTAGGAGGGATTTCAGATAGTATGGCAAAGTTGGGGCTCTACAAATGGATTGTGAAGCCAAATAATAACAATGTTTCACACTTTTTGAATTCATATTATGTGTGTGAGCTATGATATTGATTATTGATTGAAATTCGATTGCAGTTGACATTTTCATGGAGAATGTCAAAGATTTTGTCACTTAACCTAAGGAAAATTGCGTTGGAGATCAAATTGTCATAAGTTATTCCATACGGGAGATATTATTCACTATGCAGCATCAAAGTCATTGGTGGGTAGCTGCATGGTGTAATGATTGACACTAATTGCATCATTCCATGTTAGTGTATGCCATGATTGAGATTATCTATGCCATGTTGTAGATCTTCTCTTCTATTTCCATTTCTTTTCCCAACAACTACTTTTGAATCTGACCACCGTGTCGTCACCTTGTCCACTACACCATTTGACCACCATGTCATCACCTTATCCGTTAACTACATTTAGACCGAGGAGATCCTGAAGATCCATCATTAATCAAGGCACACCGGCCGAATAAATTGGATAGTTAATATCCCACCTGCCACCTCCAACTCACACTATATGAGCTCCAACTAAAGACATTATGACCCTTGTTGGCTCAAAATCCCTGCTCAAATTTTCGTATATCTCTTGAAAATGAACTTCCTAGGCCAAAATATTTATTCACAACACAAATTCGCTTCAACAAAAATTTCAAGTTGGGAAGGGTACCAATGTGTTTGGTTGGATATTGAATATTGTGAGTTGGAGGTGGTAGGTCAAATATTAACTATCCAAGTTATTGAGGTAGCACATATTGATCAATGATGAATCTCTCGGATCTCCTCGATTGAATGTTCATGAATGCATTTAATGGACGAGGTGATGGAACGGTGGTTGAATGGTGAAGTGAATGAGGTGATAGTGTGGTGGTTGGATTCTAAATTAGTTGGCCTGTTATCGCACAATTTGTACTTGTCCAAAAGAGAAAGGATAAAGGAGGGAAAAGATTTTGGCGTAACAAGAGGTTGTCCTATGATTGTCACCTTAATAAGACACCTCTTTCTATTTAGGGGTGAAATCCCAGGGGAGACATCCCTGATGACCTTGGGGTTTGAGAAGGAAAATGTTGAACTATCAAGAAAATTTATCCCCTCTCAGAAGTCACACCGATCAGAAAGTACCAATTTTTTAACAAATGAAGCAATGATATGCTTAAGTGGATCTGCCCAGAACAAAGCAACAAGAAAACACTAGTTTTTGCAAGTACAATTGATGTTAGTTCTTCATAAAACATTAGACTTTGTCAATAAAAGAAATAATTTGATTTGAGATGAAGAAAACATAAATCTATAATAGCAATGTATATAAGATTATATCTTCACAATCAATGCCTTAAACAAGCTTCAAAATGACCCAAAATGATAATCTATCAATTGCAATAAGCTAGCACTTGTCAGAAGCTAATGAGGCAATGTATAAATCAACTTTAGTAATTTCTCTTAAGAGCTTTTACTGTTGTAATAATTGGATGTAGATTAATTTTGTAACAACAACAAGAATGTTAGTAGATTATTCTAATATAGGGTTAGGAAAGGTTAGTAAACAACTTGAGGTAAAAGATTTAAGGGTTGTTTTCATCAATCAATCAAATATAAGGTCTAGATCAGTGTCTTTAGGGCTAATGGCGTCACTTTTTGTAGCAACAATATTGAAGGAATCAAATGATAATGTGTGAGCCAAGGACAAGAGGGATGATGGTTGAGGTTTTGGTAACCCAAGGCCTCAATCAACAAACCCAAGAAGGAAAACAACTAGTAGGAAGTAGGTAACCCTAGGCCCTAGCAATTTATCTTCTTATTTAGCTTAAGCTTGAAGAAAATAAAGGCTTGATGAAGAAAATAATTCTAGAGTGCTACAATGGTAGAGCTCTACACAATTCTTCAAAGGATAGGCTTTCTAGAAAAATATAGTAGGTAAAAAGCTATTAAGATAAGGACAATAACATCTGCTTGATCTCTTAGGGTTTTAAGCTAGCAATTTCATAATATTAGTAAAATGAAAATTAAATCTACTACAACCATTCAAAGTAAATAAGAATTGCATAAATTCACTTACATTCACTAAGAACAATCTAGCCAATATCCTAGTTGAAGACTTTCCACCAAGAAAATGCCAAAAAATACCAAAATTAACCTCCTCTACGAGTTGGAAACCACTTAATTTCATCCAATAAACCCTAAGGGAGATGAATTTCAGACCTCACCTGTGTGAGTGAAAGAATCTTGATAAAGTGCAAGGGAAAAATCCCTTATTTATACAATCAAATTTGAAGAGGGTGAGATTCACCTTGTCATGGATGAGAATGTTTAAAATCCCATTCAGTGCCTTTTTACCTTTTTATCTCATTTATTTTTATTTGAAGAGAATAGCCGGGGGACACTGTCTTGATGTGGTGATGAGTGGTGATATTGTTACCCACAAGCGTTTCACGGAGATGAGAAGTTTGACTCATGATGAGACCCCCTTTCTCTTGGTTATGCTACCAAGAGACAATACCCTGGCGTGGTGACCAGTTAAATGGTAGTTTCATACCGCTACATTCCCATGGACCTAATAGGCTAGCTCATGATGAGACACCCTATCCTCTAACTAGGTCTTGAGTTTATTTATTTTATGGGTCCCTCCTTTTTCTTGTTGAGAAGATTTTTACTTATTTCTCAGGGATCCTTGGGCGAAGCATCTAAAGGTTTTTTTCTTTGGCTTGCATCTTTTTCTAGTTTCTTTTACCCTATTGGACTTTAACCCCTTCTTCCCACAAGGCAAGGCACAACCCTTAACTAGCTTGGAAAACCCAATGCCCGAACCAATGCAGGGGATATATGAGAGGGAATATGATGAAAATTTATAAGTATGGTGGGAATGAACGATGGAATTTCATGAACCCACCTAGTGGCAACACCCTCCTAAGGGAACCAACTTGCTAGGGAATTCTGTCACCCCCCCCTAGGTATGGACAAGTCAAAATGCATAAATTATGAGCACACATCATGGAGAAAAAGATAATTAAATGCACATATTCAAATGTTTTGAGAATCAGAGTGACACTGACCATGATACCCAGACTCATTACTTTATGGATAAAGACCCATTTTTTCTTCAGGACCAGGCCAATGGGATGGATGTTGTTGTTGCTGACAGGATGGAGGTGTTCAAGAAGAAGGATGGGCACTCCAGGGCCAGGCTCAAGTCAATATGGCTCTCCGTACTCCATGTATAGGACCTGTGGGCCTTGAGACATAATCTCCTTAGTTATCCCTAGGCTAGGGAATAACATGGCCAACAAAGAAATGAAAATGGAAATGGAGATATACTACATGGAATAGATTATCTTCATCATGGAATGAACTAACATGCACTAATGCAGTCAATGTCAATCATTTCACCATGCAACATCCCACTAATGATTTGCAGGGTGTATAATCTCTCCAATTCCATACTCATCATGTTGAACTCAATGGTTAATACATCATTGCCAATGTTTACATGGGAGACTTCTATGTAGATATTGTACAAACTGGAATCTTCGGTCCTCCCTTAAAACCTCTTAGACCTGCACTATAAATATTGTAAACACAAAAATGGTTAGAATAAACTCTTCAACATACATCTAGATCGTTTCCATTCGTTTTGTGTGGACCATGTATACATTTTTCTCCATACAATCTCTTCAAAATACACCTAGATCGATTTTGTCAATGTTGTTCAAATAGTTGATAAACAATATTATGTGTTAAATTAAACCTCTTTGATCATGGTAAACTATGGTAAACTAATTCCAAGAGGTTAAGAAACATAAAACTAAATCGATTACATCAGTTCCTTTAGCTCCATACATTAATCCTAGATACTTTGGAGGACTCAACTGTGTGACACCCAATGTAATTTACTCCAAAATTATGGTTTTTTAAAAAGTGTAGAAACTCCACTAGCAAATGGTGACTTCATTCAAGAAATATTTAAAAGGTGTAGAAACTCTTCCAATAGATGGTGACTTCATTCAATAATTATTTGTTTGATTACCTCTCACACATTTGTTTTTTTATTACATTTTTTAATTTCCATTTCTCTATTTGACACAATTTTTTTGTTTAGGAATTTTTCTAATTTTCATTAGTCTTCTGATGGTAAACATTATTAATTCCCATAGTTTTATCGCATTCCAAAGCATTTGAGGCTGGGTAGTTTGATCTATTTAATTCATTAGATAGAACCATGCAATCTCAAATGAATTAACATAGGTGCAAACTATAGAGACAAATGTATTTGTCATCTTATGGGGCACCGACTACATGGAACTCAAATGGCCTAGCAGATTTTGTTTTGGGCGAGTCAAAGTTCCATGCATTTTCTGATAGGTTTTTCAAAAAATCAATGATCTTGGTGTAGGTATGGAATTTGATGGGATGTATCATGTATTTTTTCTACAAACCCATAATTGACATGTAGATACAAAATCCACATGTCAACAATGACCTGCATCGAATTTGTGAACCCATAAAAAATACTAGTAGGTACCTACAGGCTATACTATGACTGGGAAAGACAGTTCCATGTCGCCAGAGGTTCGTGAAGTAATAAATGAGATTACACATGGTTAGGAAAGAACAGTTCCATGCCACTAAAGTTTCCCTAAATAAATTAATGAGATTAAATGAAATTGTGTTGTAACTTGTCCCATAGTCCCACACTCATCGATGTATATCCCATTTGCATTTGAATTTATCATTCTCAATTTTCCATGGGGCCTAGGCCATAATCCTTCTCTATGAAATGTTGGATATGCTCCACTCCTATGGCTTCAATTCGCTCTGTAAACCTTGGGTTTCATTCTGTGTTGGATCTACTCTAATCCGTTAACTTCCAAGGGTTGGATTTACTCAGTGTCGAGTCTGCTTCAGTCCAGTGGACCATGGGTATTCTCTTCTCTATTAACTTCCAAGGGTTTAATTTAGTATTTGGTTTTCTTTTCTCTGGTGGGTGAGGACACGTTGATGGTGGAATATCATCAAGTAATATTGGAAATTTGAATTGAACTAGTTAGAATCACAAATTTTGTGGAATAGTCATTTATTTTCACACAAATTTCAAATATTTTATGTCTGTTTAAATCCACTCTCCCCATTATGCTTCCAGTACCGAGAGAGAAATTTGATCCTAGGAATAGTGGAAGTAAATTCTAATTCAAATATCTGGCATGGGAGAAAAACTATAACTACTTGATGTGATAATCGAGCCTATGAAAAAAATTAATGAACAAAGAAAGGGAACGATAATACATCAGAAAAAAAAATGAATAGAGGGGAAATATATCTCTTTATTTCTCTATAAAGTAGTGAAGAAAATATTTTACAAGTATCCTAAAGCACCTCATATGATTCTACAATTAAACATAAATTTTGCAAGGATTTTCAGGGATATGGGAAGCAAAATGATTGAGAAACATCAAATAGATATAAATATAGTGATGTTTGAGGACAAATAGAATGAATGGTAATGTAAATGTAAGTTGTCTCCACCCAATGATATCCACCTTGACAAAAATTTCTTGATATATTTCCCAAATAATTCAATCATCATTGTTCCTGTAAGAAAATATTAGAAACCAAACTCCACCGAAGCTTCTCTAATAGTACTAGCACAATTTTCTTGAGTATGGACGTTCTTAAGAGCTACTCCACCCCAATCAATAGATTGTCTTACAAAAAGGTACTTAACATCAATATGATTAGTCTTATTTTTCTCAGATGGATTGGTGGCCAAATGTATAACACTTTGACTATCACAGAATATATACACATAATCCTTCATTCTTCCAAACTCACCCAAAATACCCTTTAAATAGATTACCTCTTTGCATGCATGTGAGACAACAATATATTCTACCTCACTAATGAACAAAGAAACTGTTTCTTGAAGCTTATACATCCAACTAATGGAACCTCCTATAAGATTAAAGACATAACCTGAAGTAGAGCTCCTCTTTTCCAAATCAGCTACAAAATCTGAATCAACATAACCATATAATAATCAACATAACCACATTTTTCATCATTATAACCATCAAAGGTGATGCAGTAATCACTTGTGCCTCTTAGATACAGATGCATCCATTCAACATTATTTCCCAATGTTTTCTATCTAGATTGTCCATGTATCTATGGAAAACACCAACTACATGTGAAATATTTGGTCTAGTACATAACATCAGATAGATTAAACATCCTACTACATTTTCATAAGGCACATGAGACATATAATTATTTTCTTCTTTACTACTAGGACATAACCTTGAACAAAGCTTAAAATGGGAAGCCAAAGGAACATTCACAGGTTTCACAGTATTCATACCGAACTTCATGATTATTTTATCCACATACTTTTGTTGTGATATAAAAAGCTTTCCATTTTTCTTGTCTGTATGTATTTCCATGTCCAAAAATCATTTTGTTGCTCCTGAATCCTTCATATCAAAAGTGCTATCCAACTAACTCTTTAACTTGTTGATCTCAACCATGTTTTTTCTTGCAACAAGAATATAGTTAAAATACAACACCAAGATAATGAATATGTCATTGAAACTTTTAAAGTAAGAACAATGATCATACTCACTTCTAGTAAAATTTTGTTTCACCAAGAAGGAATCAAAATTCTTGTACAATTTCTTGGGAGAGATATTCAATCCATGAAGTGACTTCTTGAGATTGCAAACAAATATTCTCTTGTGATATTGAACAAATCCTTCTGGTTGTTTCATATATATATTCTCATCCAAATATCAATGTAATAAATTTGTTTTTAACATCTAAATGCTCCAACTCAAGATCAAATAAACCAACTAGTTCTAACACAACATGAGTAGAAACAATCTTAACAATTGGTGAAAATATTTCATGCAAATCAATACCTTCCATTTGAGAATATCCTTTTTCAATAGATCTAGCCTTGTATCTTTCATTTCTACCTTCAACACCCTTATTCTATTTGTATACCCACTTGCACCCAACCACTCTTTTTCCCTTAGGGAGTTAGTTCTACAAGGCCCCATGTTTTTTTCTTCTCCACGCAATCCATTACTTCTTCCATTTCTATTTTCTTGGCACTTTCAATATCATCCATTGCTTCCTAATAACAATAAGGTTCCCCATCATTAGTAATCAATGGAGCATATGAAACATAATATCCATACCTCTTGGGAGGATTTATGTATAGTGTAGTTCAACTCGGTGTTGTCTATGGTGTTTCCACATTTCCCTATATATTTTATGCATCCAATTCTTCTTCTTCATTAAAATAATCTTCATGCTTTATTGTATCTCTAGATGAATGAGTCTCCAACTGAATTTCCTTATGTTGTGGTACATGTTGTTGTTTCACTTCAACTTCTACAACATCTGATTTTATGAGAGGTGATTTATCAAATAATACATCTCCGCTATTGATGATTTTGTGGGTAGTAGGATCCCAAAATCTACATCCCTTAAATACATCATCATAAGAAGAAAAAAAGTACTTCTTTGATATGGAGTCTAACTTTGAACGTTGATTTTTAGGAATAAGGGAATAAGCTTCATAACCAAAGATTTTAAAATTTGAGTAATCATAAGGGTGAACTATCCATACATGTTCAAGAAATTTACAATATTTTACAATTGATGGTGAATAGTTTACGAAATAGCAAGCAATAATGTTTTCTTCTTCCCACAAATCTTTCAACAAACCAACAATAATGAGCATGCTCATTTATCTCTCTATGAGAGTCACGTTCATGCGTTCTTCCAGGCCATTTTGCTGAGGAGTGTATACTGTGGTTTTATGCCTTCCGATCCCATCTTCCTTGCAATATTTCTCAAATTCCAAGGATGTGAACTCACCTTCATTATTTGTTCTCAAACACTTGGTTTCCCTATCAGCTCTCTTTTGAACCAAAACTCTAAATTGTTTAATTAAATTAAACACACCAAATTTTCTCTTAAACATGGACAAAAATATTTCTAAAGTAATTATTTATAAATGTTACAAAATACGACGAATCTCCTGAAGAAAATATAAGGGATTCCCCCACACATCCTAATGAATATAATTAAGAACACATTTACTTATATCCTTCCTTCTTTAAACTGTTTTCTACATTGCTTCCCAAAAACACAATGTTTATGAAAATTCAAATTCAATGATTTCAAAACTAGAAGTAACTTGTAGTTTATCAATACCTTTATCCCTTTCTCTCTCATATGACCCAGTCGTTTATGCCATAAATGAGTACTTTCAATTGCTTCCTCTAATGCCACCACTGCTTCATTTACTTGAGTTCTTAGTTCCAATTTGTAAAGGTTTATGATCTTTGTATCCTTCATAACCACCAAGATTCCCTTGGACACTTCCAATGCTCCACCTTGACCTATAAACCTATAACCTCCAAAATCCAAAACTCCCAAATAATTAAATTATCTTAAGTTCAGGTACATGTCTAACCTCTATCAATGTTTTAAAAATACCATAAAAAATTTTAATTTTAATTCTCTGAACCCCAACATTATTACAAGGAACATTGTTTCCCATGAGAGAAATACCACCATCAACTTGATAAGAGGAAAAACAACTCCTATGTGGACACATGTCATGTCAAGAACCAAAATATAGTAACCATTCTTCATGATATCGTGAGACATTACAAATGGATAAAACTTCATCAATCATACCTAAACTTTCCTCAACTTGATTTGCTTCCTTATCGGGTCTTCCTTGGATTATTGTCTCTTACAACAATATTTCTTGAGATGCCCTGATTTATTGCAGTACAAAAATTTTAGCTTACTCTTCATTCACTTGAGTGATTCCTTCCAAATTTTAAAGGTTTCCAATATTTGTAGCTTTCATAACCACCAATATTACCTTGGACACTTTCAATGCTGCACCTTGACCTACAAACCTATAACCTCCAAAATCCAAAACTCCCCAAAAACTGAAATTCATTTTAAGTTCAGGTGCATGTCTAACCTCTACCAGTGCTCTAACAATACCATCAAGCATTTTTATTTTAATTCCATGAACCTCAACATTCTTACAAGAAGCACGTTTTCTCATGAGAACAATACCACCATAAACAACATGATAAGAGGGAAAACAACTCCTATGTGGACACATGTGATGTCAACCATTATAATATAGTAACCATTATTCATGATATTTTGATACATTACAAATGAATAAAACTTCATCAACCATACCTAAACTTGCCTCAAATTGATTTTTTCCCTTATCAGAGTCTTCCTTGGATGCTTGTATCTTCCAATAATCTTTCTTGAGATGCCCTAATTTATTGCAGTACTAAAATTTTAGCTTACTCTTCTTTACCTTTGACTTAAATTTGGAGGTACCTCTATATTTCTCCCCTCTTTCTATGGATTGAACTCTAGCCCCCATTGCTTCTGGTGTGGAGGTTTCTATGTTGGATTTCCTCATCACCTCCTTAGATAAAAATATCTCACAACAAAGTTATATTCAAGTGTAACAGTTGTACTAAAGCTAATGGAAGTGACTAAATGATTCCAAGACTCTGGAAATGAACACACCAATGTCACTACCTTATATTCCTCATCGATGTTTACATCCATATTAGTTGAATGACATATCATAGTATTAAATACATTTAAATGGTCAACAATTTGATACCTTCTTTCAACCGTTACAGTTACGTCTTCAAGTAGATTAAGTTGGTCAAGGATTTTTTCATATAGATATTCTCCATTATATTCCATAGGATTGTTGTTGTTTCCTCTCCAACGATATTGAAGAGGATGTCGTCTTCCAAACATAGTTGAATGGTGTTGATATCTCTTGAATAGATATATTCCCAATCATCATTCCTCATACCCATTGGATTATTTCTCTTTCCATCCAATGCTTTGTGAAATCCTTGTTGCACTAACAAATTTCACACCTTTAGCTTCCAAAACTTGAATTTGTTCTTTCCATTGAATTTCTCTACCTCTAACCTTACGTTAATAATTTTATCCCTTCTCGAAAAAAATAAAATCTTGGAAAATACTTAGCCCCCCTCCCCCTCCATGGCCCCAACACAACCTTTACCTATTTCCTTAGTGTTTGTGTGGCCCCTTTATCCACCTCCTTATACTTCTATATGTGGATTCATCAGTGGGGTTATTTCACTTTTAAATACTTTATTGTTTAACACGCTCTAGCCATTCATTCACAACCTCACTTCACATCTACCTCTACATACATTGTGAGCAAAATCTATAACTCACAGATCACATCAATTTTCTCTACGTGTGTGGACCCAGGTAGGATCACGACTCTCAGCAAATAGTCATGGATCAGATATGGCCTTCACAAAACTATTCTCACCCCCCTTTCCCCTCTTCATGCATGGACGATCTTCACTTGACTCTTACATACCACTGCTATGATATCAATTGTGGTAATCCATCCTGCAAAATAAAAATTAATGAATAAATAAAGGGAATGATAACTCATGGAATAGAAAAAATGAATAGAGGGGAAGATATTTCTTTATTGTTTTTTCAATTAGTGGAGAAAATAGTTTACAATTATCCTAAAATACCTCACAAGATTCTACATTTAAACATAAAATTTGCAAGCATTTTCAAGGATATGGGAAGCCAAAGGCTTGAGAAACCTCCAATATGGACTGGAAGAACAAATTATAACTGAAAGGCATGTGTTGTCACTACCCAACAATTGAAATGTCGATTGATAATCCTTTCCCCATAGTGAGATTGACTGATTATTAGGCCATCAACTTCCCATGGTCTACCTATTGCCAAATCCTAATAACGAAATTATGTAACGACACTTATTAATAATCTATGATGACATGATTGGATCACCTCCTACCAAGATCTATAGAAATATTGATCCATCCCTCTTGAGTACAGATCCCTATCACTTGTAAGCTCAACGAGATTTCCCATCTCCTAGAGATGAAGCTTTCTTCATTTCACATTCATAAGCTCTGTTTGTAGTAAACTAGAACATTGGAGGAGATTTGTGGTACACTTCAAAGAATAAAGGTTTCTTTTATGAGCATTCGGATTTGCTACTATGGGCACCTTCTATATAACTAGATTGCTTGAAAATTCTTGGATACACTTTATATTTAAGTATTCCAGTTATTATTTCTTTCCCATCTACTCCAGTTAGCCTATACTACTTTTACCATGCCTTAAATATTCTAGTGCAAGTCCAACTAGTTATGCTTTTGCCACTATTTAAGATTTCTAATGATAATGTGGTTCAACCCGGATCTATATCTCTTCAAAAATAGCTAGGATCGAAAATTAGGGGTTGAGTTGGGTTATTTCAAAATGTTATAGTTGTACACATTCTATTTGCTCTATTTATCTATTATGTCCATGTATGATAAGGGTTATTGGATTTTCCTATAGCTCTTGCTTCTCCTTTTAGTATGGTTCTTATGTCCCTAGGGAGTATATACCCTACCCTTAGGAACATGTGAGTGAGTAATGACTCTAATTGAAGGAGGCATGGAAAAATAAGCACGGGTTATGTCTCTTCAACCATAGCTAGGATCTAAAAGTAGGGTTTGAGTTGGGTTGCTTCAAAAGGTTATAGTTTAAGATGTTCTAGTTCCTTCATTTATCTATTATTTTAATTTATAATAAGGGTTATTGGATTTTCCTATAGCTCTTGATTCTTGCTTTGGTTTGGTTATTGTGTCCTTAGGGAGTATATCCCCTACCCTTGGGAACATGTGACTGGGTAATGACTCTAATTGAAGGAGGGATGGACAAGTACGCACAGTTTGTGGATGCTCCATGGAGATACTTCCTTCATACACATATCCATATGTAGCAATGGACTTCTATATTTTCCTAATTCAAGTACCTACCTATTGTAGGGTCTAGTCGACCCTACCGACTAGACTCGACAATCAAACTAGAGCATGTCGATCGAATGATGTAGTTAGAAGTTGAAGTAATTTAGAGTCTCTATTAACCGACCAACCAAGGTATTTAAGTAGTTACAACTTCCCGAAATAGGTATAAATATATAATCACATGAAGGATTAGATAGCTTCATGTGAGAGGTTATATGTTATTGTGTTGTACTATCTATCAGATATTAAAATGACTATTCTCTGGGCTCTCATTAATTCTGTATGTCTTTACTTATGTCTCTGTGTATGGATGTATCTCTATGATGTCTACGTAAGGATCCACTAGTAACACTCCCTACATTTTCCTAGATTACAAAACGACCGTTTTGTTACACATCAAAATCACTCATTGCAATGATGGCTAGTTTCGTTGTTACAAATGTCTCAAGTGTTGCATATTGGTCACAAGTTTCGCAAGTGTCACAAAAATCATACTGTTATCTTTCCTATGTCATCTCTATAACGACATCACAAGGACACTTAGGACACCTTAAAGACTAGTTTTGAAGAGGAAAAATCAGTTGACAAGGAGTATAAGTATTTTTCCATGGAGAAAGCCTCTTAAAAGTGATTTTTGGAAGGAAGCGCTCCCCTATACACTGTCAAGGAGCACCAGCACTCCCTGAAATCCTTGGGGGAAGCATTGCAATGATTTGTGCCCCATTTTTAGGGAGCACTACCCTTCCTGAGCGAAATTTCGTTTGTTGAGATAAATGAGGGAAGAATCCCCTCAATCTTTGAAGGTGGTTGGATTCGAATCAGAGATCAAGGCACGATCTTAGGAAAGATCCAAAACTGAAGGAGAAGAATCCTCAACTTATACCAAGGATATCTCAAGCTGTTCGACCTCTCAAAGCCTATATAAGGAGGCCTCCTCATGGTGAAAACATATATGGAGATTGAGAATTATACCTAACTTATGATCTCATAAGAAGGTAGGAGATTGGAGAACAATCAGTGTGGATTACCTGAGAAAAGGTTGGAAAATAAGAGCTGGAAGAAGTTGTTGTACCTTCATCAAAGGTATGTAAGTACTCTTCATTTGTTCTCATTAATATACATGTATGCTTGGCCTGTTTCTTTCAAGTTTGTGTTTGTTCCACATGAACTTGTCTCTAGTAGATAGATCTGGTTTTGAGCTAATATCAGTAGAATAGGAAGTTTGATGTATCTTTGTTTGTTCTATAGGACTTATTGAGGATCTTAGGATCAAAGATCAACTTGGACTTTGCAAGGACAATTGCCATTAAAATGGTACACTTTTCTTCTTCCTCTTCATGCATTATCTTAATTAGATATAAAAGTATGTCAGTGAGCAATGATAACACCCTTTCTATATTGGTTTTAGGAGTCTAGAGACCAAGAGGGAATCCACTTGTTCACAGGGGGATTCACCTGTAACAGAAATTAGCGACTCCATTAGGGAGGAGCTCTGATTTTGTATTCCTTTCCTAGGTCTTTTTTTAGCCTTTGCCCGCATTTTGACCTTCTTTGTGCTATATCTTTGATTCTTAGATTTGGTTGATTGGCTCTTGATTTCATCACACTCAATTTTATCGATTGAGTTTACTTGATTTTTTGAGTTTCTTGGCATTTTTCTGAATTTTTAGAGGCTAGCACTCCCCTGCCCTTGCTACCAGAGTGTTGGCGCTCCCGACTAGGTTTACACAGAGCGTTGGAACACTCTGGTGTCCCTTACACTAGAGTGTTGCCCCTTTTATGTGCAAAGTCATCTAGGATTTCATTCTCTGAGGTTCATTTTTTTCTTTTGGAACTTGCTCAGAGTCTTATCATCTCAGGTCATCTTTATCTCGGCCTTCAAACACTCTGCTTTCTAAGAATTGATCTCATTTTGTTTGGAATTTCGACATATTTCTTCCTTACCTTGAGGTCACTCTTTGTCTTTGACAATTTAGAGTCAACTTATTGTTTTCTTCTCATTTATCTGACTAAGTGGAAAGTTTTGTGAGGAAATTCAAAGATCTGTGCACCATTCTATTTGATCTTTGAGGTCATCTTGTCCAATCCTTTTTCATCTTTTTTGAGTTTTTGGTCTTTGTTTTTGAAAATTTTGTTATCTTTATCTTTCTTGTTTAATCACAACGAGGGTGTGTTTTTGTTTGTGTGAAACTTGCTTCTGATTATCTGAATCTTGTTGATCTCAATGTCTGAATGAAATAGGAATCTTTACATCAAATTGATTATCATTCACACATAAAGAAAAAGGATACTTTATTTTATAATTGTTTTTGGATATTAAAAAGGAATTCTATGAGATTTTAGGATTACACTGAATTTGATTGAGAAACAAATTGATTGAGGATATTGCATCTTAGTGTTTGACAGTGAAAACAACATCTTTCTCCTTCCCTTAAATAGGCATTCATTGAAAGAAAAGATTGCTTATCATCTTTTATGATTTTTTTTGGAATCGTGTCACGATATCATCAATTTTCACTCTCATACACCTTTGAGTAACAACAGCCTTAAAAATCAAGCGCTAAACTAAAAATTGATTAGATGTTTTTACATTTTCTGGTAGAAAACGTACATTAGATTAGTTGTAGGGCTTTAGAATAGGTGTGAAAGATAAATTTCCAAAGCTGCAAACAAACATAAGATCTTGTGTTAGGGAGTGGTGAAATCCAATTGTTACATTTTGTCTTGGGGATCCCTTCTCACACAAGGGTCAAACCTGAGGTCGCATTGAGACTAGCAGAGTTACTCACTCTGCTTTGTTGGTCTTGGTGTAGATATTGTGCGTATTATGGGGGTCGTTTGAAGCTATACCCACAATGGTGAGTGGAAGCCTTTCAAGTTGATTTCAGGCTAGATACCCTGCCCTTGCACGTGGATCGGACTGTCGACTATTTCCCCAGGCATTACTCTTATAGTTGGTAACCTTAGTGGCCTATCTCTTTAGGGTCTTTACACAAGGTGATTGTGGAGGGGCGAGTCTTCATGGTACCTAGAATCAACATTGTCCAAACTCACTCGGGATCCTTGGATGGTATACCCACGATTTAGTGTGGGAGCTTTCACCAGGGTGTAAGTCCGTTAAGTAGGTCGTCAACGTAACTTTTCCACTCGCTCTATCTCAGCCCCTTCTTACTTTGTTCCCGTGACATTGGATTTCATCACCAACTAGTGTGCTCATTGTGAGAAGGTTTTGTTTGCTTGCTTGCTTACTAGATTTTTAGTGTGTGTTGTTTATTCTCCCTAGAAGAATCTAGGATGTATATTTATTTTTATGGTGTCAGTTCCTGGAATGACCAATGAAGGAACCCCTTTGCCAGGGGAAACCTTTGTTTTTCCTTCTTACGAAAACATTTGTCCTCCTTACATCACTACTTTGATCCTTCCAGGTCTGACAATTGGGTTACCGATATGGTTGTTTTCCACTCCGGTGATCTCAAATGCAGGTTCTTCAGGTGTAACCACACCACCCACACATCAACCTCATGTTGACCTTCCTCCTTCTTCACCCGTCAGGTCTCCTTCCATTTATTCTTCTTCTCCTTGTGAAATCTCTCAAGCCAGTAGCCAGATTGATAAGAAGAAGAAGAAATAGAAAGAGAAGAAGAAGAACCAGGAAGGGACCAAGCCTTCAACTACATCAGATGTTGGATCCAGGAGACCAACTACTATTAATCGTACTGGGAGTGTTGATGAGGCTGACAAGATTAAAACGAAGAATCTGGAACCCAAATTCCCTTGCAGTCTTTGTAAGGGTGACCAATTTTGGAGGGATTTCCCTGGTCTTCCCAAGGTCTTAGAAATGTGGTTGTCCATGTCATCAACCCCTTATCTAGATGTTGTTGATGCCTCGTCAACTAGTGATGTTAAGTCTATTAAGAAGAAGACAACTATCAAGTTTCCTTGCATGTTATGAAAAGGTGATCATTATTTTCATCTTTGTCCTTATATGGTCGAGGCTTATTCTCTTTTGGAAAAGATTCAACTTCCAACTTTTATCATAAGATTTCCCCCAACCCATCGTTAGTTGATGGAATGATCAATCTGATTCCATCCCCGATCAATTTGGTTGATCAGGTGGTCAATCTAGTTTCATCCTTGGCTGAACCACTAACCCAAGTATAACCCAATTAGATAATCTAGTTCTATCATCGATCAGCCCCACTTTTCATCTGAAAAGTGAAACTCAAGTGATTTATCTAGTCCTTTCATTGGTCAGTCCCACACTTCATCTGAAGAGTGCCAATGTGGTCAATCCCACTCCTCCTCTGACGAGTGCTAAAGTAGTTTCTCCGGTCCCTTCATTAGTCAGTCCAGTTGATCATGTCGTCAATTCGGTCATGTCCTCAGTTGAACCAGTTGACAAAGTGGTTGATCCGATCCCATCTTCGGTTGATCTCGCTCTCCCGTTAGAGAGCGAAATCCAAGAGGTCAATATTTTTCCACCTGTCAACCCCATTCTTCCCTTGGAGAATGAAACCCAAGTGGTTGTTTTGATGTCATTATCAATCGATCCTACTCTCTCGCTAGAGAGTAAACCCGATTATGCCCACGTTTTTCTTGTTGATATAGAATCTACCGTGTTGGGGGGCATTCCTCCTTCTGCAAAACCCCCTCCAAGTAATAAGGCCATCCTTTTTGATTGGGGTGTCCTAAATGGACCTCGTCTTCCCTCTCACATTCCTTTCAATATTACAGTACAGGTTTGTGGTCGGGATGTTCCTCATGCACTGATAGATGAAGGTTCATCCGTTAGTATTTTTTCCTCTATTGCTTGGCAAGATTTGGGTTATCCTCAGCTTGTTCCGGTTTGCCCAGACTCTATTTTATTTTAAGAGAAGAACCAATCTCCCTTTAGGGATCCTTCCCCATTTCCCCATAACTTTCGGAGGTAAAATTTTCTTTATTGATGTTATGGTAGTCCAAGACCCCTTGGATTTCAGTTTACTCCTTGGGCGAGATTATGTCCATGCCATGAAAGCTATTGTATCCACTCTCTTTCGTGCGATATCTTTCCCTCACGATGGAAGAATGGTGACTATTGATCAAATTTCGTCTGTTGGCCCTGACTTGACCATCAACCCCATGAACTCCCTAACCGGTTCTTATATGTAGTCGGTATCACCCCTGCCACAGGTCAATTATGTGTTGTTGTCTCCCATGAATTTAAGTTTCGATGAATTAGATCTGGTAGTTGACATGGTCATATCTTAGGTATGGCTATTGGAGCCTAATCTCCTTACCCCTGACTTGACCCTCGACATGTGTTCCTTCCAGATAATTCTTCTTCCATCCAGTGAATATATCTTGGAAGTAATGATCGAATTTTGTCCCTTGACATGGTGTCCTTCCATAGCATTATCCTCTTGGAAGCCATGATCAAGAAGAGTCCATGCGCATAGTTTTTCATCTCTGTGGAAATATCATTAAAAAATGAAACAGAGGTTACGAGCATTGTTTTTCCTCTCTGTCACAAGCTCGTTTAAAAATTAAACAGTCACCTCTCTCGTTAGGTCAAGTCTTTCTCTAGATCTCGTAGATATCAAGTTGAATTTTTCGTTACGTCTCATTTTTTGAACCTTCATTACATCCACCTATATCCTTTTTCTCCATCTAGTACATAAATTTGTGACAACCTCAAAGTCAGTGAATGAATTGAAGCTTGGGGGGGCATGCCTCCAGCCTTTGATTATCATTCTGGAGTTAAGCCTCTAGCTTTTCAAGTTGGGGGCAAAGTATCAACCATCCATGGGTATCCCAACCTTTGGAAATTACGTTGGGAATTTACTAGCATAGTTTAATTTTGTTTCAAGCTTGTGTAAAAAATAAAACCAATAATGAGCATGGTCTATGTTCCTTCTCACGCTTGAAAAAACATGAGAACGAAACTGAGTAAAATTTTATCTATTTTTTGGACTCGCATGCATATACAAAAAATGAATTCCCTGGAGTCTCATTTAAACTCTTTTCAGACTCTCTAAACATGAAAAGATTGTCGAGTGATCTTTCTTCCTTTCCCACTCATTAAAATGTTTGAAAGGGCATCTTTCGAGTGATAATTTATCTCTTTTTCGGCCTCGTGAGACTAACATTATGAAAAAGGACAACAATGGAGTCATATTTAAGTCATTTTCAGACTCTCTAAATATGAAAAACCACTAAGTTTACCTTCTCTGCACTCGTTAAACAATCATACATTGAAGGGCTCATATGGGACCAAACCCTTACTTCTTCTAGTTCTTTAAACAAAGGAAGAGGGACTTACCAATGGCAAGTTATATCGAGCATGTGTTAGCCTACTGGAGCTCGTTAAATTAAAAAGAGGTACTCGTCTATTTGGATGGGGGAAAAATTAAAGGAAGCAAGCCAACCCATTTTTTAGAACATTACCAGTAACACTTACAGTCGCCCTTGAACACGACATTTTATCTTTCCATGCATTTTAACTCATTGAACCTCTGCACTAAACCAACCCTCTGAGTTTTCTTACTCCTTTGGGTGACCCAACGAAAGTTATCGTATCCATTGCATCATCATGTTTTGGTGCATGTGATGTTTCTTTTGTTGCGCCTCAATGTTCAAGGGAAGTATCTACCTCGAGAGTCAACCATCACAAATTTCCTGTTTCAATACCTGTGTCAGTCCATGTTCATTTGATCTACCAATTTACATCTTTGTGTTAGTTTCATGTCGTTGATGGGGGATACATCAAGGCCCTTCTGTGATGAGTCTGTTCCTATCGAATTCAACACATTATCCAGGAACTTGACTTAGAAACCAATTAGTACCTTGGAACCTGCATGCCTTAATGGCAAGCCTCCTCGCTTCCGATAGTGGGTTTACATCATTTACCCCTGATCGAATGATTCCATGGATGTCTGAATTCAGCTCATCCATTCACATTATTTGGAATGTACTAGAGTACCTTGGGAATCATTGACGTCAATGGTGATTTCCCTTGTGGTTGTTAATGATTTACCTCATTGACCGGTAATCAAGTGGTTTCTGCCATGTTTGACATCAGGACATCTATTCACATGGTTAGATTCGTACTACATCGTGATTGCTAAGAAGACCGTAGGTTGATTCATCATTCTTATATGTACTTTTTCCCGATTGAAACAGAGTTTCTTTTTAACGTTGACACATATACAGTGACATAGATCCACTTTGTATTGGTCCATGGCTATGTCTTGTTGTATCATAGATCCATTGTGTATTTTTCGTGGCTACAATCATTTCATGTCATGGGAATATAGATCCACATTGTATCTTCAGTGGATATAACTTTTTGTCAATATAATTATGGATCCACAGTGTATTCTATGGCGGCCATACCTTAAAAATTCTTTATCACTCAAGCATAGGTATGCCTACCTTGGGTTTGAAACATGTCATAATATTTGTTTGATGAATGTGTGAAGATTTTTCCAGCTTCTCCAAGTCCATAACCTTTCTCAAAAAAGTCTACAAAGTACTTCAGTCATCATCGTCTTCTGACTTCTCACTTTTGGGGGCAATCTGTTACACATCAAAATCACTCATTGCAATCGTGGCTAGTGTCATCGTTACAAATGTCGCATATTGGTCACAAGTGTCGCAAACATCATACTATTATCTTGCCTATGTCGTATCTCTAACGACATCATAAGGACACTCAAGACACCTCAAAGAATAGTTTTGAAGAGGAGAAATCAATTGACAAGGAGTACAAGTCTTTTTTCATGGAGAAAGCCTCTTAAAAGTGATTTTTGGAAGGCAACACTCCCCTATACACTGTCAAGGAGAACCAACACTCCCTGACCTCCTTGGGGGGAGCGTTGCAACACTCTGTGCCCCATTTTGGGGGAGCACTACCCTTCCTGAGAGAAATTTCGTTTGTTGAGATAAATGAGGGAAGAATCCCGTCAATCTCTGAAAGTGGTTGGATTCGAATCAGAGGTCAAGGCATGATTTTAGGAAAGATCTACAACTGAAGGAGAAGAATCCTCAACTTATACCAAGGATCTCTCAAGTGGTTGGGCCTCTCAAAGCCTATATAAGGAGGCCTCCTCATAGTGAAAACATATATGGAGATTGAGAGTTATACGTAACTTATGATGTCATAAGAAGGTAGGAGGTTGGAGAACAATCAATGTGGATTACTTGAGAAAAGGTTGGACAAAGAGAGCTGGAAGAAGTTGTTGCACCTTCATCAAATGTCTGTAAGTACTCTTCATTTGTTCTCATTAATATACATGTATGCTTAGCCTGTTTCTTTCAAGTTTCTGTTTGTTCCACATGAACTTATCTCTAGTAGATAGATCTGTTTTTGAGCTAATCTCAGTAGAATAGGAAGTTTGTTGTATCTTTGTTTTTTTTATAGGACTTATTGAGAAGCATAGGATCGAAGCTCAACCTGGAATGTGAGAGGGAAAATTCCATTAAAAAGGTACAGTTTTCTTCTTCCTCTTCATGCATTATCTTAATTAGATCTAAAAAGATGTCAATGACCAATGATAGAACCCTTTCTATCCTTGTTTTAGGAGTCTAGAGACCAAGAGGGAATCTAGTTGTCCACAGGAGGATTCACCTGTAACACCTTTACCTTTACTTAGTAGAAAATAAAGTAAATAAATAGTCGAGCTATATTCTCCATATGCATATTTGAGTACCTACCCACTAATCATAGTGATTTCAAAGATGATACTCATGATTTATACCCTGCCCTTATAAAAAAATTGTTGGAGCTCCATCCATGAACCTGGAAAGTCAACGTACTATTATGTGAAATATTTGCAGGAGATACAAACAACTGTGTTTGAAAAATAAAAAAAAATTGTATATGGAACAATCTTCAATATGGAAACCCCCAATACTTAGCTTATTCATCTTTGTTTCAATTCAAGCCACTAATATTTAACTTATCTAGCTTTGTTATAATTCAAACCACGAATATTTAACTTATCAAGATGTGTTCTAATTCAAATACTGCAATCATGTTTTGTATGACAATTTAGAATCTCACTGCAAATCACCAATATTTAACTTACCTAGTATGTTCTAATTCGAATACTGTAAGCATGTTTGTATGATAATTTAGATTCTCACTTCTACCTCCAACGTTATACTCAAGTCATTATAGATTCCAACTACAAAATAGTTTCTTTAAATTCTTCAAACCCACCTTCGTAAAATATCTAGTGGCAAGGTTGAATTTCTCACAGACAACATGTTGGACAACTGAGAGGGGGGGGTGAATCAGTTATTACCGTGCTTAAAAAATTATGCTTCTTTTAAATTCTTTACAAGGCACTCAAAGATAATCACAATAATGCAGGAAAATAAGCAATGCCTCATTCAACATCAGTCACATATATGAGATACATAGACACAAATATTTCCTGAGGAAACCCATCAAGGGTAAAAACCTCCTCTTCTTTATATGATAAGTAATCTTTACACTCTTTACATTATCATACATATGAACACCAACTCATAATGCAGCTGCAACCTCTGTTTTGCAAGCTGCTACTTGCTGAGAGTACCAACTCTCTGGTTTCTCTAGCACCAACTAGAAGGAAGCACCAAATCCCTGGTTTCTCTAGCACCAACTAGAGGGAAGCACCAACTCCTCGGTGTTCCAACACCAACTAGATGGAAGCACCAACTTCCAATCATACAAGCACCAACTTGTAAAACAAAGAAAATCAGTTCTCCCTTGCACCACCTTGCCACCATGTTTTCTCCGGCTCCAACAAGATGGAAGCTACAACTTCTTTTGTTCAAGCACCCATTTGAACCTCTGAGGAAAGCAGTCCTCCCTAGCACCCTGAAATATAAATCTTATCTATTATGACTTATTACAGTGATATAAAATTCTTCAATGGCTTACTGGTCTCATCACTGTTCTGCTACACTGTGTTGCTCTGTCTGCATCAATGTCTTCTGCATGCTCATTGCGCTTTCTGTTCTTTTTCCTTTTATGCTCTCGGTGTCATGTCTCTTCAATGCACAATTCTCCTTATGTGCATTTCTATTGCTGAGCTCTCCCCCTTCTTTACACCTCAATCCATCATAACAACAACAACCCTCATCTCTTCTTTGTTCTGCATACTTATAGTCACTGTCCTCCTTGTGCATGCTATCTTTCCATGCTTCTGCATGCTCCCTCCATATTGAGTGATCTGCCTAATAATCATATCAACTCTTCAACTTCCCTTTCCATTTTTATCACGCATCCATCATCACTGGGTGTTATGTCGAGATGCCTCAGCTTCTGTTACAGTCGATCTCAACTACTATGTTGCAATTAGAGGCTCCAACGCTCATCCAACTGTTAATCACCTCCACGAACAGTCAGTGTTCTACTTCAAGATGCCTTGAGATTCTTCACCTCTTCTGTCAATCACCCCGAAGTGTCTTCGAGTCCTCTAGCAAAAACCATCAGTGGTTTCTGGCAGTTACACTGTGAAGTGCAAGAGTAGCCCTCCAATTTGATTCAATTTCATCTGCATCGTTGGATGAATTTCATTAGTCTTGCATTCATTTCGACATTCTTCTCTTCGACATTTCGAGATTTGTGTAATCAAGTGTCTCGACACTTCATGTCGCGATCCTCGAAATGGAGCTTGGTTGCTCTAGCTCTTTCCTCTATCACTCGCTGATGTGACCAATGGTTGTGACCATAGCCTTATTCAAAAACTACATTTAGCAATTTCATGTTTCAACACTTTGACATTTCAGTACTCCTATGGTGAAGTGTTTCGACACTTCAAATCCCGGTATCTAGAACTCTGAAATGGAGTCAGATCAACGGTCCGGTACTCCAACGTTTCTCATTTTGGTGAATCGACATTTCAGTATTCCTATGGTAAAGTTTCTTGACTCTCCATGTCGTGGTGCTCGAAACTCTGAAATGGAGCTTGTCTGTGACATTTCATGACTTCAGGTTTCATGATTTTGGGACTCCTCTGATAAAGAGTCTTTACTCTTGACTCCTCCTACTCCCGGTATCTGAAAATATGGTATGGAGTCTTTGTCATTTCTCAACTTTGGGTTTCGTGACTTGGGACTCCTTATGATGAGAGTCTTTGTCATTTCCATCTCCCGGTATCCAAAATCCCAGTATTCAGTATTCCAAGCGATGCGCCTGTTTCAGGTTTTCGCATTTCAGCACTTTGGGACTCCTAATGATGTCAGTGTCTGACATCTCCATCTCCCGGTAACCGAAACCCCGGTATCCAACACTCTGAGTGATGTTCCTTTTTTTTCCAGGTTTCGGGATTTCGCATTTCGGCACTTAAGGACTCCTAATGATGTGAGTCTCTAACATCTCCATCTCCCGGTAACCAAAACCCCGATATCCAACACTCCATGTGATGCGGTTGTTTCAGGTTTTTTCATTTTGGCACTTCGGGACTCCTGATGATGTGAGTCTCTGACATCTCCATCTCCCGGTAACCGAAATCCCAGTATCCAAAACTTCGAGCGATGCACCTATTTCGCGATTTCAGGGTTTCACATTTCGTGACTTTGAGACTCCTGTATTGGAGAGTCTCGACTCTTGACTTCTCCATCTCCCGGTAACTGAAACTCTGAAATGGAGTCTTTGTTGAGGTGAGGTTGCCATTTTCGGGGTTTTTCATTTCACCTTGCTCGTTAAAGAGTGTGTAAGTTCTCCTGGATCCAACGTCGGTCAGAACTCGAGTTCATATCTGACGTTCATCGGGAAATATTCAATGAGATCCATCGCTGCATACTGTGATCTTGTCGAGCTTGCTCTACAACGTCTTCCCAAAATACTTCTGGTGCCCACCTAGCACATCCTTCCTGCACTCAAGCCATCATTGTTGTTGTTCTTGCCATCAATGACAAGGATACTATGCCTGTAAAACATGCCAACAATCTCCCCCTTTGGCATTGATGGCAACAAAGGCACTCGAACCTGTTCTTTTCTCCCCCTTTGACATCAATGTCGAAGAAAACACGCTCCCCCTGAGTTGTTGCAGTATTTTTAGGAGGTATCAGATATGCAATCAATACAAGACTCCCCCTAACAAGATGGACTCTCTTATGTGTGAAATGGGGTGACACCCAACTTCTGTCAGAGATATTCAAAAGGGGTCTTAGCTAGGGGTTTAGTAAAGATGTCTACTATTTGTTCTGTGGTTGGAATGTACTGAACCTAAAGAACCTGATTGGTGACTTGCTCTCTCAGAAAATGGTATTTTATGGGAATATGCTTGGTCTTGGAGTGGAATACAGAATTCTTAGACACACTGATGGCACTAGTGTTATGACAATGAATTGGGATCGATGTAGTGTATTTTACCTCCAAGTCTGCAAGTGTCTGAATCATCCATAATACCTGAGTGCGACAGGTAGCAACAACAATGTACTCTACCTCTGTGGTTGATAAAGAAATGGAACCTTTCTTTTTACTAAGCCATGCTACTAAT